>SZWC01003775.1:7274-57107 GCA_023375785.1 Penium margaritaceum
AACTGGTCGCGGAGTGGTGCGAACTGGTTGCGGAGTGGCGCGAACAGGTTGCGGAGTGGTGCGAACAGGTTATGGAGTGGTGCAAACTGGTTGCGGAGTGGTGCGATCTGGTTGCTGAGTGGTGGAAACTGGTTTTGGAGTGGTCCGAACTGGTTGTGGAGTCGTGCAAACTGGTTGCGGAGTGATGCAAACTGGTTGCGGAGTGGTGCGAACTGGTTGCGGAGTGGTGCGAACTGGTTGCGGACTGGTGTGAACTGGTTGCGAAGTGGTGCAAACGGGTTGCGGAGTGGTGCGAACTGGCTGCGGAGTGGTGGGAATTGGTTGCGCAGTGGTGCGAACTGGTTACGGTGTGGTGCGAACTGGTTGCGGAGTGGTCCGAACTGGTTGCAGAGTGGTGCGAACTGGTTGCGGAGTGGTGCGATCAGGTTGTGGTGTGGTGCAAACTGGTTTCGGAGTGGTGCGAATTGGTTCTGGAGTGGTGCGAACTGGTTCCGAAGTGGTGCAAACTGGTTGCGGAGTGGTGCAAACTGGTTGCGGAGTGGTGCGAACTGGTTGTGGAGTGGTGCAAACTGGTTGCGGAGTGGTGTGAACTGGTTGCAAAGCGGTGCAAACCGGTTGCGAAGTGGTGCGAATTGGTTGTGGATTGGTGCGAACTGGCTGCGGAGTGGTGCAAACTGGTTGCGGAGTGGTGCGAACAAGTTGTGGAGTGGTACGAACTGGTTTAGGAGTGGTGTGAACTGGTTGCGGAGTTGTGCAAACTGGTTGCGGAGTGGTGCAAACTGGTTGCGGAGTGGTGCGAACTGGTTGCATAGTGGTGCGATCTGGCTGCGGAGTGGTGGGAACTGGTTACGGAGTGGTGCAAACTGGTTTCGGAGTAGTGCGAATTGGTTGCGGAGTGGTGCGAACGGGTTGCAGAGTGGTGCGAACTCGTTGCGGAGTGATTCGAACTGGTTGCGGAGTGGTGTGAACTGGTTGCGGAGTGGTGCGAATCGGTTGTTGAGTGGTGCAAACTGGTTGCAGAGTGGTGCAAACTGCTAGCGAAGTGGTGCTATCTGGTTGTGGAGCGATGCAAACTGGTTGTGGACTGGTGTGAACTGGTTGCGGAGTGGTGCGAACGGGTTGCGGAGTGGTGCGAACTGGTTGTGGAGTGGTGAGAACTGGTTGCGGAGTGGTGCAAACGGGTTGTGGAGTGGTGCGAACTGGTTGCGGAGGGATGCAAACTGGTTGCGGAGTGGTGCGAACTGGTTGCGGGGTGGTGCGAACTGGTTGCGGACTGGTGCGAACTGGTTGCGGAGTGGTGTGAACGTGTTGGGGAAGGGTGCAAACTGGTTGCGGAGTGGTGCGAACTGGATGTGGAGTGGTGCGAACTGGTTGTGGACTGGTGCAAACTGGTTGCGGAGTGGTGTGAACTGGTTGCGGAGTGGTGCAAACGGGTTGCGGAGTGGTGCGAACTGGCTGCGGAGTGGTGCGACCTGGTTGTGGAGTGGTGCGAACTGGTTGCGGAGTGGTGCAAACGGGTTGCGGAGTGGTGCGAACTGGCTGCGGAGTGGTGCGACCTGGTTGTGGAGTGGTGCGAACTGGTTGCGGAGTGGTGCAAACGGGTTGCGGAGTGGTGCGAACTGGCTGCGGAGTGGTGCGACCTGGTTGTGGAGTGGTGCGAACTGGTTGCGGAGTGGTGCAAACGGGTTGCGGAGTGGTGCGAACTGGCTGCGGAGTGGTGCGACCTGGTTGTGGAGTGGTGCGAACTGGTTGCGGAGTGGTGCAAACGGGTTGCGGAGTGGTGCGAACTGGCTGCGGAGTGGTGCGACCTGGTTGTGGAGTGGTGCGAACTGGTTGCGGAGTGGTGCAAACGGGTTGCGGAGTGGTGCGAACTGGCTGCGGAGTGGTGCGACCTGGTTGTGGAGTGGTGCGAACTGGTTGCGGAGTGGTGCAAACGGGTTGCGGAGTGGTGCGAACTGGCTGCGGAGTGGTGCGACCTGGTTGTGGAGTGGTGCGAACTGGTTGCGGAGTGGTGCAAACGGGTTGCGGAGTGGTGCGAACTGGCTGCGGAGTGGTGCGACCTGGTTGTGGAGTGGTGCGAACTGGTTGCGGAGTGGTGCAAACGGGTTGCGGAGTGGTGCGAACTGGCTGCGGAGTGGTGCGACCTGGTTGTGGAGTGGTGCGAACTGGTTGCGGAGTGGTGCAAACGGGTTGCGGAGTGGTGCGAACTGGCTGCGGAGTGGTGCGACCTGGTTGTGGAGTGGTGCGAACTGGTTGCGGAGTGGTGCAAACGGGTTGCGGAGTGGTGCGAACTGGCTGCGGAGTGGTGCGACCTGGTTGTGGAGTGGTGCGAACTGGTTGCGGAGTGGTGCAAACGGGTTGCGGAGTGGTGCGAACTGGCTGCGGAGTGGTGCGACCTGGTTGTGGAGTGGTGCGAACTGGTTGCGGAGTGGTGCAAACGGGTTGCGGAGTGGTGCGAACTGGCTGCGGAGTGGTGCGACCTGGTTGTGGAGTGGTGCGAACTGGTTGCGGAGTGGTGCAAACGGGTTGCGGAGTGGTGCGAACTGGCTGCGGAGTGGTGCGACCTGGTTGTGGAGTGGTGCGAACTGGTTGCGGAGTGGTGCAAACGGGTTGCGGAGTGGTGCGAACTGGCTGCGGAGTGGTGCGACCTGGTTGTGGAGTGGTGCGAACTGGTTGCGGAGTGGTGCAAACGGGTTGCGGAGTGGTGCGAACTGGCTGCGGAGTGGTGCGACCTGGTTGTGGAGTGGTGCGAACTGGTTGCGGAGTGGTGCAAACGGGTTGCGGAGTGGTGCGAACTGGCTGCGGAGTGGTGCGACCTGGTTGTGGAGTGGTGCGAACTGGTTGCGGAGTGGTGCAAACGGGTTGCGGAGTGGTGCGAACTGGCTGCGGAGTGGTGCGACCTGGTTGTGGAGTGGTGCGAACTGGTTGCGGAGTGGTGCAAACGGGTTGCGGAGTGGTGCGAACTGGCTGCGGAGTGGTGCGACCTGGTTGTGGAGTGGTGCGAACTGGTTGCGGAGTGGTGCAAACGGGTTGCGGAGTGGTGCGAACTGGCTGCGGAGTGGTGCGACCTGGTTGTGGAGTGGTGCGAACTGGTTGCGGAGTGGTGCAAACGGGTTGCGGAGTGGTGCGAACTGGCTGCGGAGTGGTGCGACCTGGTTGTGGAGTGGTGCGAACTGGTTGCGGAGTGGTGCAAACGGGTTGCGGAGTGGTGCGAACTGGCTGCGGAGTGGTGCGACCTGGTTGTGGAGTGGTGCGAACTGGTTGCGGAGTGGTGCAAACGGGTTGCGGAGTGGTGCGAACTGGCTGCGGAGTGGTGCGACCTGGTTGTGGAGTGGTGCGAACTGGTTGCGGAGTGGTGCAAACGGGTTGCGGAGTGGTGCGAACTGGCTGCGGAGTGGTGCGACCTGGTTGTGGAGTGGTGCGAACTGGTTGCGGAGTGGTGCAAACGGGTTGCGGAGTGGTGCGAACTGGCTGCGGAGTGGTGCGACCTGGTTGTGGAGTGGTGCGAACTGGTTGCGGAGTGGTGCAAACGGGTTGCGGAGTGGTGCGAACTGGCTGCGGAGTGGTGCGACCTGGTTGTGGAGTGGTGCGAACTGGTTGCGGAGTGGTGCAAACGGGTTGCGGAGTGGTGCGAACTGGCTGCGGAGTGGTGCGACCTGGTTGTGGAGTGGTGCGAACTGGTTGCGGAGTGGTGCAAACGGGTTGCGGAGTGGTGCGAACTGGCTGCGGAGTGGTGCGACCTGGTTGTGGAGTGGTGCGAACTGGTTGCGGAGTGGTGCAAACGGGTTGCGGAGTGGTGCGAACTGGCTGCGGAGTGGTGCGACCTGGTTGTGGAGTGGTGCGAACTGGTTGCGGAGTGGTGCAAACGGGTTGCGGAGTGGTGCGAACTGGCTGCGGAGTGGTGCGACCTGGTTGTGGAGTGGTGCGAACTGGTTGCGGAGTGGTGCAAACGGGTTGCGGAGTGGTGCGAACTGGCTGCGGAGTGGTGCGACCTGGTTGTGGAGTGGTGCGAACTGGTTGCGGAGTGGTGCAAACGGGTTGCGGAGTGGTGCGAACTGGCTGCGGAGTGGTGCGACCTGGTTGTGGAGTGGTGCGAACTGGTTGCGGAGTGGTGCAAACGGGTTGCGGAGTGGTGCGAACTGGCTGCGGAGTGGTGCGACCTGGTTGTGGAGTGGTGCGAACTGGTTGCGGAGTGGTGCAAACGGGTTGCGGAGTGGTGCGAACTGGCTGCGGAGTGGTGCGACCTGGTTGTGGAGTGGTGCGAACTGGTTGCGGAGTGGTGCAAACGGGTTGCGGAGTGGTGCGAACTGGCTGCGGAGTGGTGCGACCTGGTTGTGGAGTGGTGCGAACTGGTTGCGGAGTGGTGCAAACGGGTTGCGGAGTGGTGCGAACTGGCTGCGGAGTGGTGCGACCTGGTTGTGGAGTGGTGCGAACTGGTTGCGGAGTGGTGCAAACGGGTTGCGGAGTGGTGCGAACTGGCTGCGGAGTGGTGCGACCTGGTTGTGGAGTGGTGCGAACTGGTTGCGGAGTGGTGCAAACGGGTTGCGGAGTGGTGCGAACTGGCTGCGGAGTGGTGCGACCTGGTTGTGGAGTGGTGCGAACTGGTTGCGGAGTGGTGCAAACGGGTTGCGGAGTGGTGCGAACTGGCTGCGGAGTGGTGCGACCTGGTTGTGGAGTGGTGCGAACTGGTTGCGGAGTGGTGCAAACTGGTTGCGGAGTGGTGCGAACTGGTTGTGGAGTGGTGCGAACTGGTTGCGCACTGGTGTGAACGGGTTGCAGAGTGGTGCGAACCGGTTACGGAGTAGTGCGAACTGGTTACCGAGAGGTGCGAACTGGTTGTGGAGTGGTGCCAACTGGTTGCGAAGTGGTTCGAACAGGTTACGGAGTGGTGCGGACTGGTTGTGGAGTGGTGCAAACTAGTTGCGGAGTGGTGCGAATGGGTTGCAGAGTGGTGCAAACTTGTTGTGGAGTGGTGCGAACTGGTTGCAGAGTGGTGCGAACTGGTTGCGGAGTAGTGCAAACTGGTTCTGGAGTGATGACCTTGTTGGACAGTGGTGTGAACTGGTTGCGGAGTGATGCGAACTGGTTGCGGAGTGGTGCAAACTGGTTGCAGAATGGTGCGAACTGGTTGCGGAGTGGTGCAAACTGGTTCTGGAGTGATGACCTTGTTGCAGAGTGGTGCAAACTGGTTGCGGAGTGGTGCGAACGGGTTGCAGAGAGGTGCGAACTGGTTGTGGAGTGGTGTGAACTGGTTGCGGAGTGGTGCGAACAGGTTGCGGAGTGGTGCGAACTGGTTGTGGAGTGGTGCGAACTGGTTGCGGAGGGATGCAAACTGGTTGCGGAGTGGTGCGAACTGGTTGTGGAGTGGTGCGAACTGGTTGCGGAGGGATGCAAACTGGTTGCGGAGTGGTGCGAACTGGTTGTGGAGTGGTGCGAACTGGTTGCGGAGGGATGCAAACTGGTTGCGGAGTGGTGCGAACTGGTTGTGGAGTGGTGCGAACTGGTTGCGGAGGGATGCAAACTGGTTGCGGAGTGGTGCGAACTGGTTGTGGAGTGGTGCGAACTGGTTGCGGAGGGATGCAAACTGGTTGCGGAGTGGTGCGAACTGGTTGTGGAGTGGTGCGAACTGGTTGCGGAGGGATGCAAACTGGTTGCGGAGTGGTGCGAACTGGTTGTGGAGTGGTGCGAACTGGTTGCGGAGGGATGCAAACTGGTTGCGGAGTGGTGCGAACTGGTTGTGGAGTGGTGCGAACTGGTTGCGGAGGGATGCAAACTGGTTGCGGAGTGGTGCGAACTGGTTGTGGAGTGGTGCGAACTGGTTGCGGAGGGATGCAAACTGGTTGCGGAGTGGTGCGAACTGGTTGTGGAGTGGTGCGAACTGGTTGCGGAGGGATGCAAACTGGTTGCGGAGTGGTGCGAACTGGTTGTGGAGTGGTGCGAACTGGTTGCGGAGTGGTGCAAACGGGTTGCAGAGACGTGCGAACTGGTTGAGGAGTGGTGTGAACTGGTTGCAGAGTGGTGAAACAGGTTGCGGTGTGTTGCGAACTGGTTGCGGAGTGGTGTGAATTGGTTGTGGAGTGGTGTGAACTGGTTGCGGAGTGGTGCGAACAGGTTGCGGAGTGGTGCGAACTGATTGTGTAGTGGTGCATACTAGTTGCGCAGAGGTGTGAACTGGTTGCGAAGTGGTGCAAACGGGTTGCAGAGTGGTGCGAATTGGTTGTGGAGTGGTGTGAACTGGTTGGGGAGTGGTGCGAACTGGTTGCAGAATGGTGTGTACTGGTTGTGGAGTGGTACAAACTGGTTGTCGAGTGGTGTGAACTGGTTGTGGAGTGGTGCGAGCTGGCCGTGGACTGGTGCAAACTGGTTGCATAGTGGTGAGATTTGGTTGCAGAGTGGTGTGAACTGGTTGTGGAGTGGTGCGAACTGGTTACGGAGTGTTGCGAATTGGTTGCGGAGTGGTGCAAACTGGTTGCCGAGTGGTGCAAACTGATTGCAGAGTGGTACAAATTAGGTGATGAGTGGTACAAACTGGTTGGATTCTTCTTGGACTGATACTTATTGGTCGTCCTCAACTTGTCTAGTGCTTGCTTCAGTTGTCTTGGGCTCTCTCCAGCTGTCTTCGGCTTGCTCCAGTTGTCTTGGCCTTTCTCCAGTTGTCTTGGGCTTGCTCCAATTGTCTTGGCCTTGCTCCTGTTGTCTTGGCCTTGCTCCAGTTGTCTCGGCCTCTCTCAAGTTGTCTTGGGCTTGCTCCAGTTTCATTAGACCTGCTCTAGTTGTCATGGGCTTGCTCCAGTTGTCTTGGGCTTGCTTGAAGTATCTGAGGCTTGCTCCAGCTATCTTGGGATTGCTCTAGTTGTCTTTGGCTTGCTCCAGTTGCCTTGGGCTTGCTACGGGTGTCTTTGCCTTGCTCCAGTTTTATTTTGCTTGCCCCCGTTGTCGTGGCCTTGCTCCAGTTGTCTTGGACGTGCTCCACTCGTCTAGGGCTTGCTCCAGTTGTCTTGGTCTTGCTCCAGTTGTCTTATACTTCATCCGATTGTCTCGGGCTTACTCCCGCTGTCTTCGGCTTGCTTCAGTTGTTTTGGCCTTGCTCGAGTTGTATTGGCCTTGCTCCAGTTGTCTTTGTCTTGCTTCAGTTGTCTTGGACTTGCTCCAGTTGTCTTAAGCTTGCTCCAGTTGTCTTGGGCTTGCTGCGGTTGTCTTGGGCTTGCTCTAATTGTCTTGGCCTTGCTCTAGTTGTCTTAGGCTTGCTCCAATTGCCTTAGGCTTGCACTAGTTGTCTTGGCCTTACTCCAGTTGTCTTTGGCTTGCTCTAGTTGTCTTGGCCTTGCTCCAGCTGTCTTGGAATTACTCCACTTATCTCGGGCCTGCTCTAGTTGTCTTGGGCCTGCTCCCGTTTTCTTGGCACTACTTCAATTGTCTTGGCCTTGCTTCAGTTTATTTGGACTTTCTCCAGTTGACTTGGGCTTGCTCCGGTTGTCTTGGCGTTGCTAAAGTTTTCATAGGCTTGCTCCAGTTGTCTTGGCCTTGCTCCAATTGTCTTGGGCCTGCTCCGATTATCTTGGGCTTGCTCGTGTTCTCTCGGATTTGCTCCTTTTGGCTTGGACTTGCTCCAGTTAACTTGGGCTTACTCCACTTGTCACGAGCGTGCTCCAGTTGTCTTGGGCTTGCCCCAGTTGTCTTGGGCTTGCTGGAGTTGTCTTGGGCTTGCTCCAGTTGTCGTTGGCTTGCTCCAGTTTTCTTGGGCCTGCTCCAGCTTGCTTGTCCTTGCTCTAGTTGTCTTAGGCTTGCTCCAATTGTCTTAGCCTTGCTCATGTTATCTTGGGTTTGCTCCAGTTGTCTTGGCCTTGCTCCTGCTCTCTTGGCATTGCTCCAATTGTCTTTGCCTCTCTCTTGTTGTCTTGGGTTGCTATAGTTGTCTTGGGCCTGCTCAAGTTGTCTTGGGCTTGCTCCAGTTACTTTGGGCTTGCTGAAGTCATCTTGGCCTTTCTCCAGCTGTCTTCGGGTTGCTCCAACTATCTTGGCCTTGCTCGAGTTGTCGTGGGCTTGTTCCAGTTGTCTTGGCCTTCCTCCACTTATCTTGGGCTGACTTTAGTTGTCTTGGCCTTGCTCCTATTGTCTTGGCCTTGTTCCAGTTTTCTGGAGCTTGCTTTAGTTTTCTTGGGCCTGCTCCAGTTGTCTTGGGCTTGCTCCAGATGTCTTAAGCTTGATAGAGCTGTCTTGGGCTTGCTCTAGCTGTCTTTGCCTTGCTCTGATGTCTTTGGCTTCCTCTAGTTGTCTTGGGCGTGCTCCTGTTGTCTTGGGCTTGCTCAAGGTGTCTTGGGCTTGCTCCAGTTTTCTTGGGGTTGCTCCCATTGTCTTGGCCTTGCTCCAGTTGTCTCGTGCTTGCTCCAGTTGTATTTGGCTTGCTTGAGCTGTCTTGGCCTTGCTCTAGTTGTGTTGGAATTGCTCCAGTTTTCTTGGGCAGGCTCCAGCTGTCTTGGGCTTGCTCCAATTGTCTTGGCCTTACTCCAGCTGCATTGGCCTTGCTCCAGCTGTTTCGGCCTTTCTCGAGTTGTCTTGGGCTTGCTCCAGTTGTCTTGGGCTTGCTCTAGTTGACCTGGCCTTGCTCCAGCAGTATTGGGCGTGCTCTTGTTGTCTTGAGCGTGGTTAAGTTGTCTTGGGCCTGCTCCACTTGTCTTGGGCCTGCTCTAGTTGTCTTGGTCTTACTCCAGTTATCGTATGCTTCTTCCAATTGTCTTGGCCTTGCTTCCGTTGTAATGGGATTGCTCCAGTTGTCTTGGCCTTGCTCCAGTTGTCTTGGGCTTGATCGAGTTGTCTTGGCCTTGCTCGAGTTGTCTTGTGCTTGCTCCACCTGTCTTGGCCTTGCTTTAGTTCTATTGGGTTAGCTCCAGATGTCTTGGTCTTGCTCCTGTTGTCTTGGCCTTGCTCCAGTTGTCTTGGCCTCTCTCCGGTTGTCTTGGGCTTGTCATATTTGTCTTAGGCTTGCTCCAGTTGTCTTAAGCTTGCACGAGTTGTCTAGGCCTTGCTTGAGTTGTATTGGGCTTCCTCTAGCTATTTTGGCCTTGCTCCAGCTGTCTCGGGCTTGCTCCACTTGTCTTGGCTTGCTCCAAGTGTCTTGGGCTTGCTCCACGTTTCCTGGCCTTGCTTTAGTTGTCTTGGACTTTCTCCAGCTGTTTTGGCCTTGCTCTTGTTGTCTTGGCCTTGCTCCAGCTGTCTTGGGCTTGCTCCAGTTTTCTTTGGCCTGCTCCAGTTGTCTTTCGCTTGCTCCAGTTGCCTTGGGCTTGCTACAGGTGTCTTAGGCTTGCTCAGTTTAATTGGGCTTGCTCCCGTTGTCTTGGCCTTGCTCCAGTTGTCTTGGGCTTGCTTCAGCTGTCTTGGGCTTGCTCCACTTGTCTTGGCCTTGCTGCAGTTCTCTTGGACTTGCTCCAGTTGTATTGGGCTTGCTCCAGCAGTCTTTGGCTTGCTCCGGTTGTCTTGAGCTTGCTCGAGTTGTATTGGTCTTGGTCCAGTCGTCTTTGGCTTGCTCCAGTTGTCTTAGATGTGCTCCATTTCTCTTGGGCTTGCTTTGGTTGTCTTGGGCTTGCTCCAGTTGTCTTGGCCTTGCTCCAGTTGTCTTACGCTTTCTCTTGTTGCCTTGGGCTTGCCTCAGTTGTCTTGGCCTTACTCTAGTTGTCTTTGGCTTGCTCTAGTTGTCTTGGGCTTGCTCCAGCTGTCTTGGACTTGCTCCAGTTGTTCCGGCTTGCTCCAGTTGTATTGGGCTTGTTCCAGTTGTCTTGGCCCTACTCCAGTTATCTTGGCCTTGCCTCAGTTGTTTTGGGCTTTCTCCAGTTTTCTTCGGCTTGCTCTAGTTGTCTTGGCCTCGCTCCAGTTGTCTTGGGCCGGCTGTAGATGTCTTGGGCTTGCTCCACTTGTTTTAGACTTGCTTCTTTTGTCTTGGGCCTGCTCCAGTCGACTTGGGCTTACTCCAGTTGTCACGAGCGTGCTCCTTTTATTTTGGGCTTGCCCCAGTTGTCTTGGGCGTGCTCAAGTTGTTTTGATGTTGCTTCAGTTGTCTTTGCCTTGCTCCAAGTGTCTTAGGCTCGCTCGAGTTCTCTTGGGCTTGCTCCAATTGTCTTGGAATTGCTCCAGTTGTATTTGGATAGCTTTAGTTGTCACGGGCATGCACCAGTTCTCTTGGGCTTGCTCCAATTTCTTTGGCTTGCTCTAGTTGTCTTCGGCTTCCTCCAGTTGTATTGGGCTTGTTCAAGTTGTATTGGCCCTGCTCGAGTTGTCATGGGCTTGCTCCAGTTATGTTGGGCTTGCTCCAATTGTCTTGGACTTGCTCCCGTTGTGTTGGACTTGCTCCTGTTCTCTTGGGCTTGCTCCAGTTGTCTTTCGCTTGCTCCAGTTGTCTTGGACTTGCTCGAGTTTTCTTAGGCTTGCTCCAGATGTCTTGGCCTTGCCCCAGCTGTCTTGAGCTTGCTCCAGTTGACTTGAGCTTACTCCAGTTGTCACGAGCTCGCTCCACTTCTCTTGGGCCTGCTCCAGTTGTCTTGGTCTTGCTCCAGTTGTCTTAGGCTTGCTCTAGTTGTCTTGGCCTTACTCTAGTTGAATTGGGATTGCTCCAGTTGTCTTCGACTTGCTCCAGTTGTCTTGGCCTCTCTCTCGTTGTCTTGGGCTTTCTATAGTTGTCTTGGGCCTGCTCCAATTGTCTTGGGCTTGCTTCAGTTGTCTTGGACTTGCTCGAGTTGTCTTGGGCTTGCTCGAGCTATCTTGGCTTTGATCCATTTGACTTGGGCTTGCCCTAGTTGTCCTGGACTTGCTCCAGGTGTCTTGGGCGCACTCTAGTTTTCTAAGGCTTGCTCCCATTGTCTTGGCCTTGCTCGAGTTGTCTTGGGGAAACTCCACTTGTCTTTAGGCTTCCTCCTGTTGTCTTGTGCTTGCTCAAGTTGTCTTGGGCTTGCTCGAGTTGTCTTGGGCTTGCTCCAATTGTCTTGGCCTTGCTCCAGTTGCCTCGGGCTTATTCCAGTTATCTTGGCCTTGCCCCTGTTGTCTTGGCCTTGCTTGAGTTGTCTCGACGTCTCTCCAGTTGTCTTGGGCTTGCTCCAGTTTTCTTGGGCCTGCTCCAGTTGTCTTGGCCTTGCTCCCGTTGTCTTGGCCTTCCTCTCAAAGGATACAGTGATTCGTCCTGGGCCGATGACCAGGCCAATGGGAAGTCGTCACAAGGCTTTGGTTTTCACCTTGGCCCAAGACTGAACAGGTGGCGGTCAACCAGATCCACCTCCGTCACACTCTGATCCTGTGAGGCAAAACTCTATGCAGGGACCATGGCCGCTCAAGAAGCCCTCTGGCTGAAGTACCTGGTGCATGACCTTAAATACCCACAACATTTCCAAGTCTTGTGGTGCAACAACCAAAGCACCATCGCTCTCGCGGAAAATCCAGTCTTCCATGGGCGAACCAAGCACATTGAGCTGCACTACTTCTTTATCCGTGAGAAGGTGCAAGCAAAAGAACTTCTCATCCAGCATGTGGCCTCAAAGTCCAACAGGGGAAGACAACTCGATCGAGGCCAAGACAATACAAGTAAGCCCAAGACAACTGGAGTAGGCCCAAGACAACTGGAGCAAGGTCAAGAAAACTGGGGCAAGGCCAAAATAACTGGAGCAAGGCGATGACAACTGGAGCAAGCCAATAGGGCTGGAGCAAGTCAAAGAAAACTGAAGCAATGCCAAGACAACTCGAGCAAGTACAAGACAACTAGAGCAAGCCCAATACAACTGGGGCAAGCCCAAGACACCTGGAGCAAGCTTAAGACATTTGGAGCAAGGTCAAGACAACTGGAGGAAGGCTAAGACAACTGGAACAAGCACGAGACAACTGGAGCAAGCCCAAGACAACTGGAGCAAGCCCAAGACAACAGAAGTACGCCCAATATAGCTGGAGCAAGGCCAAGACAACAGGAGCAAGGCCAAGATAACTGGAACAAGCCTAAGAAAACTGGAGCAGGCCCAAGACAATTGGAGCAAGGCCAAGACAAATGGAGCAAGGCAAAGACAAGAGGAGCAAGGCCAAGACAACTGGAGCAAGGGCAAGACAAGTGGAGCAAGGCCAAGACAACAGGAGCAAGGTCAAGACAACTGGAGCAAGCCCAAGACAACTAGAGCATGCCAAAGACAACTAGAGCAAGCGCAAAACAACTAGAGCGAGGCCAAGATAACTGGAGGAAGGCCAAGACAACAGGATCAAGCCCAAGACAAGTGGAGCACGCCCAAGACAATTCGAGCAAGTCCAAGACAGCTGGAGCAAATCTAAGACAACTGGAGCAAAGCCATGAAAGTTGGAGCACGTCCAAGACAACAGGAGCAGGCCCAAGAGACCTAGAGCAAGGCCAAGACAAGTAGAGCAAGGCCAAGACAACTGGAGAAAGGCCAAGATAGCTAGAGCAAGGCCAAGACAGCTGGAGCCATCCCAAGAAAAGTGGAGTAAGGCCAAGACAACTGGAGCAAGCCCAAGATACTTTGAGCAAGCCCAGGACAACTGGATCAAGGCCAAGATAGCTGGAGCAAGCCTAAGACCACAAGAGCAAGGCCAAGACAACTGGAGTAGGGTCAAGACAACTCGAGCAAGGCTAGGACATCTCGAGCAAGTCGAATAAAACGGGACCAAGGCCAAGGCATCAAAAGCAAGCCCAAGCAAACTGGACAAAGCCCAAGACAACTGGGGCAAGCCCAAGACAACAGGACCAAGCCTAAGACAACTGGAGCAAGGCCAAGACAACTGGATCAAGCCCAAGACAACTGGAGCAAGCCGAAGAGAACTGGAGCAAGCCCAAGAAATGTAGAGCAAGGCCAAGACAACTTGAGCAACCCCAAGACTCCCGGAGCAAGCCTAAGACAACTGGAGCAAGGTCAAGACAACTGGAGCAAGTCCAAGACAACTGGGGCAATCTGAAGACAACTGGAGCAAGCCCAAGACAACTGGAGCAAGCCCAAGAAAATTGGAGCAAGGCCAAGAGAACAGGAGCAAGCGCAAGACACCTGGAGCAAGCCCAAAACAGTTGGAGCAAGGCCACGATAACTGGAAGAAGGCCAAGACAACTGGACCAAGCCCAAGACAAGTGGAGCAAGCCCTAGACAACTGGAGCAAGGCCAAGACAACAGTAGCAAGCCTAATATAACTTGAGCAAGCCCAAGACACCTTTAGCAAGCCCAAGGCAACTAGAGCAAGCCAAAGACGAATGGTGCACTTCCAAGACAGCTAGAGATAGCCCAAGGTAACTCGAGCAAGCCCAAGACAACTAAAGCAAGCCTCAGACAACTGGAACAGGACCATGACAACAAGAGCAGGCCAAAGAATCATGGAGAGAGGCCGAGACAACAGGAGCAAGGCCAAGACAATAGGAGCAAGGCCAAGACAACTAGAGCAAGACCAAGACAACTGGAGCAAACCCAAGACAACTAGAGCAAGCACAATACAACTGAGGAAGCCAAGACAAGTGGACGTATCCCAGGATAACTAGAGCAAGGCCATGACAATAGGAGCAAGCCCTAGAGAACTGGAGCAAGCCCAAGACAACCGGAGCAAGGCCAAGACAGCTGGAGAAAGCTCAAGACAACTCGAGCAAGCCGAAGACAATTGGTGGAAGCCCAAGACAGCTGGAGAAGGCCCAAGACAAATATAGCAAGCCCAAGACAACTTGAGAGATGCCAAGACAACAGGAGCAAGGCTAAGACAACAGGAGCAAGGTAAAGACAACTGGAGCAAGCGAAGACAACTGGAGCAAGGCCAATACAATAAGAGCAAGCCAATAAAAACTGGAGCAAGACCAAGGCAACACGAGCAAGCCAAGACAACAGGACCAATCCCAATACAACTGGAGCAAGCCTAAGACAACTGGAGGAAGACCAAGACACCTAGAGCAAGCCCAACACAAGTGGAAGAAGTCTAAGACAACTGAAGCAAGTGCAAATCAACTGGAGCACGCCCAAACCAGCTGGAGCAAGGCCAATCCAACTGGACCAAGCCCGAGATAACAGGAGCAAGCCAAAGACAAGTGGAGCAAGCCCAAGACAACTAGAGCAAGCCAAAGAAAACTAGAGCATGCTTAATTCAACTGGAGCAAGTCCAAGACACTTGGAGCAAATCCAAGACAACTGGAACAAGGACAAGACAACTTGACCAAGCCCAAAACTACTGGAGCATGCCCAAGACAACTAGAGCAAGCCCAAGAAAACTGGAGGAAAGCCACAATAACTGGAGCAAGACCAAGACAACTAAACCAAGCCCTAGAAAAACAGAGCAAGGCCAAGACAAATGGAGCAAGCCCAAGACACTTGGAGAAAGCCCAAAACAAGTGGAGCAAGGCCAAGAAAACTAGAGCAAAGCCAATACACCTGGAGCAAGCCCAAGACAACTGGAGCAAGCCCTAGAGAAATGGACCAAGTCTAAGACAGCGGGAGCAAGGCTAATACAGCCGGAGCAAGCCAAAGACAACTGGAGTAAGCCAAAGATAACTGGAGCAAGGCCAAGAAAACTAAGCAATCTGAAGAAAACAGGAGCAAGCCCAAGAGATCTGGCGCACGCCCAAGACAACTTGTACAAGGCCAATACAACTGGAGCAAGGCCAAGACAACAAGAGCAAGGTGAAGACAACTGGAGCAAGGCCAATACAACCGGAGCAAGCCCAAGAGAACTGAAGCATTGCCAAGACAACTGGAGCAAGCCAAAGACAACTGGAGCAAGCCCAAGACAACTGCGGCAAGCCCAAGACAACTGGAGCAAGCCTAAGACAAGTGGACGAAGCCCAAGACAACTCGAGCAAGTCCAAGAGAACTGGAGAAAGGCCAAGACAACTCGAGCAATTCCAAGACAACTGGAGTAAGCCCAATAGAACTAGAACAAGTGCAAGACAAGTTGCTCAAGCCCAAGACAACTGGAGCGAGCCCAAGACAACTGGGGAAAAGCCAAGACAACTGGAGAAAGTCCAAGACAACTGGAGCAAGCCCAAGACAACTGATGCGAGCCCAAGACAACTGGAGCAAGGCCAAGGCAACTGGAGCAAGCCGAAGACAACTTAAGCAAGCCCAAGACCAGTGGAGCAAGCCCAAGGCAACTGAAGAAAGCCCAAGACAGCTGAAGCAAGGCCAATACACGTGGAGCAATGCCAAGATAACTAGAGCAAGCCCAAGACAACTGGAGCAAACTCAAGACAACTAGAGCAAGATCGAGACAACTGGAGTAAGCCCAAGTCAGCTAGAGCAAGCCCAAGACAACTGGAGCAAGTCCAGACAACTGGAGCAAACCGAAGACATCTGGCGCAGGCCCAAGACAACTGGAGCAAGGCCAAGATACCTGGAGCAAGGCCAAGACATGAAGAGCAAGGCCAAGACAACTGGAGCAAGGCCAAGACAACTGGAGCAAGGCATAGACAAGTGGAGCAAGCCTAAGACAACTACGGCAAGCCCAAGACAACTGGAGCAAGCCCAAGACAAGTAGAGCAAGGCGAAGACAACTGGAGCAAACCCAAGACAACTGGTGAAAGGCCAAGACAATTGGAGCAATTCCAAGACAACTGGAGCAAGCCCAAGACAACTGGAGCAAGCTCAAGACAACTAGACCAAGCCCAAGAGAACTGGAGCAAGCCCAAGACAACTGGAGCAAGCCTAGGACAACTGGGGAAAGGCCAAGACAACTGGAGCAAGTCCAACACAACTGGAGCAAGCCCAAGACAACTAGAGCAAGCCCAAGACAACAGAAGCAAGCATTAGACAACTGGAGCAAGGCCAAGTCAACTTGAGCAAGTCCAAGACAACTGGAGCAAGGCCAACAATAGTGGAGCAAGGCCAAAACTACTGGAGCAAGCCCAATATAACTTGAGCAAGCCCAAGACCATTGGAGCAAGTCCAAGACAACTTGAACGCGGCCAAGACAAGCCCAAGAGAAGCCAAAGACAAGCCCAAGACAAGCCCTAGACAACTAGAGCAAGCCCACGGAAACTGGAGCACGGCCAGGACAACTGGAGCAAGCCCAAGACAACTATAGCAAGCCCAAGACAATTGGAGCAAGCCCAAGACAACTGGGAAAGGCCAAGACAACTGGAGTAAGCCTAAGACAACTAGAGCACGTCCACTACAATCGGAGCAAGCCCAAGACAACTAGAGCAGGCCCAAGACAACTGGAGCAAGGCCAAGACAACTAGAGCAAGCCGAATAAAACTAAATAAAGGCCAAGAAAGCTGAAGAAAGCCCAAGACAAATAGAGCAAGGCCAAGATAACTGGAGCAAGCCCAAGACAACTGGAGCAAGCCCAAGAGAACTGGAGCAAGTCCAAGACAACTGGAGCAAAGCCATGACAACTAGAGCAAGCCCAAAACTATAGGAGAAAGGCCAAGATAACTGGAGCAATTCCAAGACAACTGGTGCAAGCTCAAGACTACTGTAGCAAGCTCAAGACAACTGGAGCAAGCCCAAGACAACTGGAGCAAGCCTAAGACAACTAGAGCAAGCCCATGACAACTGGACAAAGGCCAAGACAACTCAAGGAATTCCAATACAACTGGAACAAGCCCAAGACAACTGGAGCAAGCCTTAGACAACTGGAGCAAGGCCAAGTCCACTGGAGGAAGTCCAAGACAATTGGAGCAAGGCCAAGAAAACTGGAGTAAGGCCAAAACAATTGGAACAAGCCCAATACAACTTAAGCAAGCCCAAGACCATTGGAGCAAGCCCAAGACATATGGAGCAAGGCCTAGACAAATGGAGCAAGCTGAAGACAACTAGAGCAAGCCCAAGGAAAGTGGAGCACGGCCAAGACAGCTGGAGCAAGCCGAAGACAACTGGAGCAAGCCCAAGACAATAGGAGCAAGCCCAGGACAACTGGGGGTAGGTCAAGACAATCGGAGCAAGCTCAAGACAACTGGAACACAACCACTACAGCTGGAGCAAGCCCAAGATAATTGGAGCAAGCACAAGACAACAGGAGCAAGGCGAAGACAACTGGAGCTAGGCCAAGGCAACAGGAGCAAAGCCAAGACAACTGGAGCAAAGCCAATACAGCTGAAGCAAGCCCAAGACAACTGGAACAAGGCCAAGACTGTCAGGATGAGTTATCTATCAAGGCTGAACAACTGATGGGTTCATCTACAGGAGTCTCTGGGTCCTTCTCTCTCGGAAATTCGGAGCACTCTCAATAATTGTTCAAGCCTTGGCATGAACCACCTTGGTCCCATCACGCACGAACCGTTGACGGTGAGAACCAACAAACGGCACGATGCCGAGTAGTCCCCTAATAGGCAATTTGACCGCAAGCACGTCCGGCTATTGCACAAGAAGCCGTTGCATATGCTTTGTCCTGTTCTGCCTTTGATATAAGGAGGATGTTTATCCCTCCTAGTTAAACCAGAACAATTCTGTCCATCCCGTTCCCTTCGGTTCTGTGACTTTGCCACCATGTTCTTGCTCTACTCGCCTCCCGATCCTCTTGCCTTTGCGAACCACTCTTAGCTCACTACCCTTGTCCGTCACCTACCTTGTCATCACAAATATCTCTTTGACCCTTGCCTGCCTTACAATTCTGACTTCTCACCTATCTCAAAGCTTAGCGACTGACTTCTAAGGACCGCTTGCCCCTCTCTGCTTATGTCACCTCTTTATGCTTGCGCGCAACCGTGGCTTCTACCTGCTTCTGCTCCTACTGCCGTCACTCATTGCATTCATCTGACATGGTTTCATAGCATTAGGCGACATCACCTAGTGCCCCTTGACCACGTCATCGCTTTGCCGCCACCATTACTTCTACATGCTTCTGCTCCTCTGCCTTATTGCGGAGGGTCAGTGAAGTTCATCTCAATGGAACACAACAAGAGAAGCTGGAAAGACCTACTGCCTTGACAGATTCAAGGAGGGTTGTCAGAATTATGTCTCTGTTAAGGCAGAACAACTGACGGGTTCATCTATAGGAGTCTCGGGGTCCTTCTCTCTCGGAAATTCCGAGTACTCTAAACAACGGTTCAAGCCTCGGCATGAACCACCTCGGTCTCATCACGCACGAATCGTTGATCGTGAGAACCGACCAACGGTACAATAGCGAGAAATCCCCTAATAAGCGGTTCGACCGCAGGCACGTCCGGCTAGTGCACAAGAAGCCGTTGCATATGCTTTGTCTTGTTATGCCTTTGATATAAGGAGGATGTTAATCTCCTCCTAGTTTAACCAGAACAATTCTGCCCATTGTGTCCCTTCGGTTCCGCGGCTATGCCGCCCTGTTCTTGCTCTACTTGTTTTTCGATCCTTTTGCCTTCGCCAACCACTCTCAGCTCACTGCCCTTCGCTCCGTCATCCTTCGCTCAGCACTTTTCCTCAGTCACCTGCCTCGTCATCACAATCCTCTCTCGGACCCGCACCTACCTTGCAGCCACGAATTCTCATCTCTCTTGAAGCATTGCGGCTCACTTCTCGGGACTACTCGCCCCTCTCTGCTTATGTCACCTCTTTGACCCGCAAGCGTAAAACCGTTGCTTCTACCTGCTTCTGCTGCTGCTGCCATCACTCATTGCATTCCTCTGACAAAGACAATCGGAGCAAGCCCAAGAGAACTGGAGCAAGCCCAGAACAATTGGGACAAGCATAAGACAACTGGAGCAAGCCTATGACAGCTAGAGCAAGCCCAAGACAACTGGAGCAATCCTAAGACAACTGTAGCAAGCCCAAAACTACTAGAGCATCGCAAAGACAACTAGAATAAAGCCAAGACAACTAGAGCAAGCCCAAGACACATGGAGGAAGCCCAAGACAACTGGAGCAAGTCCAAGACAACTAGAGCAAGGCCAAGACAACTGGAGCAAGCCCATACAACTGGAGCAAGCCCAAGACGACTTGAGCAAAGCCAAGACAACAAGAGCAAGGCAAAGAAAACTGGAGCAAGCCCAAGACAACTGGAGAAAGCCAAAGACAACTGGAGCAGGCCAAGATGACTGGAGTAAGCCCAAAACAACTGGAGCAAGCCCAAGACAACTGGGGCAAGACCAAGACAACTTGAGCAAGCCTACGACAACTGGAGCAAGGCCAAGACAACCGGAGCAAGCTCAAGACAACTAGAGCAAGCCCTAAACAACTGGAGCAAGGCCAAGAAAACTGGAGCAAGGCCAAGAGAACTGGAGCAAGCCCAAGACGCCTCGAGAAACCAAAAACAACTAGAGCAAGGCCAAGACATCTGGAGCAAGGCCAATACAACTATAGCAAGCCCAAGACAACTAGAGCAAGTCCAAGACAACTGGAACAAGTCACAGACAGCAGGAGCAAGGCTAAGACAGCTAAGGGAAGCCAAATACAACTAGAGCAAGCCAAAGATAACTGGAGCAAGGCCGAGACAACTGGAGCAAGCCCAAGACAAATGGAGCAAGCGTGATACAACTGGAGCAATGCCAATACAAGTGGAGCAAGTCCAAGAGAACTGGAGCAATCGCGAGACAACTGGACCAAACACAAGACAACTGGAGCAAGCCGCAGACAAGTGGACCAAGCCAAAGACAACTGGAACAAGCCAAAGATAACTGGAGCAAGCCTAAGACAACCAGAGCAAGCCCAAGACAACTGAAGCAAGCCTGATACAGCTGGAGCAAGGCCAAGACAAGTGGAGCAAGCCCAAGACAACTGGAGCAAGCCCAAGACACAGGGAGAAAGCCCAAGATAATTGGAGCAAGCCCAAGAAAAGTGGACGAAGCCCAAGACAACTGGAGCAAGGCCAAGATAACTGGAGCAGAGGCAAAGACAAGTCGAGCAAGCCAAATACAACTGGAGTAAGCCCAAGACAACTCAAGCAAGCTCATGAAAAATGTTGCAAGGCTAAGACAACTGGAGCAAGCCCAAGCCACCTGGAGCAAGCCTGAAACAACTGGAGCAAGGCCAAGAAAACTGGAGCAAGCCTTAAACAACCGGAGCAAGCCCAAAACAACTCGAGCACGCTGAAGACAACTAGAGCAAGGCCAAGACAACTGGAGCAAGGCCAAGACAATTGGAGCCAGCCCTAGACAACTAGAGCAGGCCCAAGACAACTGAAGCAAGGCCAAGACAACTTGAGTAAAGCCAAGACAACTGGAGCAAGACCAAGACAACTGGAGCAAGGCCAAGAGAGCTGGATTAAACCCAAGACAGCTAGAGTAAGGCTTAGACAACTGGAGCAAGCCCAAGACAACTGAGAAAGCCCAAGACAACTGGGATAAGCGCAAGACAACTGGAGCAAGCCTAAGACAACTAGAGCAAGGCCACGATAACTCGAGCAAGCCCAAGACAACTAGAACCAGTTCAAGACAACTAAAGCAAGGCCAAGATAACTGGATCAATCCCAGGACAAGTGGAGAAAGCCCAAGGCAACTGGAGCAAGCCCAAGACAACTGGAACAAGCCCAATACAAGTGGATCAAGCCAACAAGAGCAAGCCCAAGACAACAAGTACAAGACAAAGACAACTGGAGCAAGCCCAAGACAACAAAAGCAAGCCCAAGACATCTGAAACAAGTCCAAGACAACTAATGCAAGGCCAATATGACTAGAACAAACCCAAGACAACTGGAGCAAGCCCAATAAACCTGGAGTAAGGTGAACACAACTGGAGCAAGCCCAAGATATCTAGAGCAAGCCCAAAACAATTGAAGCAAGTCCAAGACAGCTAGAGCAAGCCTAAGACAACTGGAGCATGGAAAAGACAACTGGAGCAACGCCAAGACAACTAGAGCAAGCCCAAGACAACTGGAGCAAGCCTAAGACAGCTGGAGCAAGGCCAAGACAACTGGAGCAAGCTCAAGATAACTAGAGCAAGCCCAAGACAACTGGAGCAAGCCCAAGAAAACTGTAGCAAGGCCAAGATAACTGGAACAAGCCCAAGATACCTGGAGAAAGCCCAAAACAACTGGAGCAAGGCCAAGACGACTGGAGCAAGGCCAAGACAATTGGAGTAATCCTAAGACAACTTGAGCAAGCCCAAGAAATCTGGAGCAAGTCTAAGACAACTAGAGCAAGGCCAATACAACTCGAGCAGGCCCAAACCAACAGGAGCATGCCCAAGACAACTATAGCAAGCCAAGAGAAATGGAGCAAGGCCAAGAAAACTGGAGCAAGCCCAAGCCAACTCGAGCAAGGCCAAGAGAACTAGAGCAAGCCCAAGACAACAAGAGCAAGCCCAAGACAACTGAGCAGGCCAAAGACAATTGGAGCAAGGCCAATACAGTTAAAGCAAGCCCAAGACAAGTGGAGCAGGTCCAAGACAATTAGAGCACGGCCAAAACAACTGGAGCAAGGCCAAGACAACTCGAGCAAGGCCAAGATAACTGGAGCATTGCCAAGACAGCTGGAACAAGCCCAAGAGAACCGAAGTAAGGCCAAGACACCTGGAGTAAGCCCAAGACAACTGGAGCAAGCCCAAGACAAATGGAGCAAGTCTCAGACAACTGGAGCAAGCCCAAGAAAACTGGAGCACGGCCAACACAACTGGAGCAAGCCCAGGACAACTGGAGCAAACCCATAACAACTTGAGCAGGCCCAAGACAACTGAAGCAGGCCTAAGACAACTGGAGCAAGGCCAAGACAACTTGACCAAGGCCAAGACAACTGGAGCACGGCCAATACAACTGGAGAAAGGAGAAGACAGCTGGAGCAAGCCCAAGACAATTACAGCAAGGCCACAACAACTAGAGCAAGCCAAAGACAACTGTAGCAAGTCCAAGACAACTAGGACAAGCGCAAAACAACTGGAGGAGGCATTAGACAATTGGAGCAAGGCCAAGAAAACTGGAGCAAGGCCAAGAGAACTGGAGCAAGCCCAAGACACCCAAATCAAGCCCAAAACAGCTCGATCAAGGCCAAGACAACTGGAGCAAGGCCAAGACAAATGGAGCAAGCCCTAGACAACTGGAGCCAGCCCAAGGCAATTGGAGCAAGGCCAAGACAACTGGAGCAATCTCAAGACAAGTGGATCAAGCCAACAGGAGCAAGCCCAAGACAACTTGAGCAGGACCAAGACAACTAGAGCAAGGCCAAGACAACTGGAGCAAGTCCAAGATAACTGAAGTAAGGCCAAGACAACTTGAGGAAACCCAAGGCATTTGGAGTAAGCCCAAGAAACCTGGACCAAGGCCAACACAACTGGAGCAAGCCCAAGACATACGGAGCAAGCCCAAGACATTTTGAGCAAGTCCAAGGCAACTGAAGCAAGCCCAATACAACATCACCTGGTGTCCTCGCTCATTGCATTCTTCATCGCTTCTTTTCTTGTGCTTGCTTCTGATCGTGCTGTCCTCGCTCATTGCATTCTTCTGACATGGTATGAGAGTATCAGGCAACATCACATGGTGTCCCGTGACCTCGTCGTCGCTCTGTCGTCATCAATACTTTGCGTCTTGGATCTGCGCTCCTCCACCGTCGCCATCACTACTTTGCATCTCCCCGCTTTGATATCACTTGACATCAACAGCACCGCTTTAACTCCTCCTAGTACTGAAGGAACGTCGCGTCATCCTAAGTAATCCCTGCGTCCATTCCGCGCCCGTGGGCGACAACTTGGTGACCTGCCATCCGTAACAGCAGCAAGCAACCCTCGAGGCGCCGCCCACTCACAACTTCCAAGTAATTTCCTGCCTCCGCTATCTGCTACCTCTCGTCACCTCAGCCAAAACAAGTACCTTCGCCTTGCTCTCCTTCTCTTGTCAACTGCCTGTACTGAATCACCTCCCATCCTCACCTTCGCATCCTTCCCTTCGAGCCGCGTCCTCGCACCGCCTTCTCGCAATGTCAACAGCAGCAGTGGGACTCTCGCCATCAGGACATCGGACACCACTAGTCTTCCTACTCACGTGCGAGCCAACTAGTGAACAAGCTGTCACTCTCCTGGCATCAACTAACAAGTGCCTCTGCTCCCTGTACAACTTCCTCTCCTATAATTGAATTCTTCTAGCCAACAGGACATCGGACACCACCAGTCTTCCTGCCCATCGGTCTCAGGCCAATTGGGGAACAAGCCGTCACTCTCTTGCAAACGGAGCACGTGGTTATCTCCCAACTGCCTCTTCTCTTGCCATCCTTTGCCTGCATCGGCTTGCATCTTCCTTAAGCATTACCAGCCGTCTTCTGTTTTTCCTCATCTTTGTCAGTCGCCCTCAGCCCTCCGTATCTCAGCTTCATTTGTCACTCCTCATTAGCATCAACATCCTTGTCAATCATCCGCATCGTCTCCGCATTAGTTCTTCTCCTCAGCCTCCGCAGCGCATGTGGTTCTTCCCCTGTTTCTACTTAGCCATCAACCGCCTCCGACTCCTCCCGGTTTGTTTTCACATCATCTTCCGCTCGGCACAAGGAATCGCCCGGACGCATCGCCCACCTCGCAACGACCTGCACCCACGCCAAAATCTTTCGCAGTGCACTTGGTTCCGCCACTATGTCCATTCCTCTTTTATCAACATCCGCTCGATCATCATCCGCATATGCAACCAACACAAGGATCTGCACGAGCTTGCTGCCCGCTTTACAGTAGCCTGCACCCACTCTGGAAGCAGATTTATTGTGGCACGTCGGCATCCGCCTTCCCCTTGCCGCATTCCACTCCTCTACTGTGGAGCGCACATGGTTTTGCCCCTGCGCCCACTCCTATTTCAGCAGCCTTCGCTTTATCATCCTCCGCATCTATGGCCAGCACAATGACCTGCACGAGCTCGCTGCCCGCTTTGCAGCAGCCTGCACCCACGCCGGCAGCAGTTTTCTCGTGGCGCGTTGGCTCTCTCCTTCCCATTGGCGCATCTTATCCCTCTATAGCAAAAGCACACGCGGTTTTGTCCCTGTGCCCTCTCATCAGCTGTCTCCGCCTCCTCCCAATCGCTCTAGTATCGCCAGTTTGACAAAAGGATCGGCCCGGTCGCATCGCCCACTCCGCGATGACCTGTGCCCACGCCAAAACTTCCACTGTGCCCGGTTTGCCCCATTCCACCATGCTCTTTATACGTCATCATTCATGTGCAAGATCTACTCCAACGCATCACCATCAACCCTCTTGCAAAAGTTGATTGTCCTCAAAATCCTACTTGTCCCCTCTCCCTCATCAGCACTCAACACTCCTCTCATATGGAAGAGCAACGACGCACCATCCTGCTTTACAATGAAGTTGCCTCCCTAACCGACAATATTTCTCCACTCTACTTCACACCTGATGGGAGCCACAACTTTGAGCGATGGCGCCGCCAACTGCGCTGTGAAATCGCCACCTTAGAAATATATGGATACAATCTCCTTGATGTGCTACGAAATGTTGGAAGTAGAGAAGTCCAGAGAAGCACACGAGGAAGAAGGGAGTATGGCATTGCCCAAACTCAACTGCGAGGACTTCTCTACAGAAGCACTTATGACGAATTCCACCCCATCATTGCCGCACATCGTCATCAGGTTATCTTCCGGACCATCCACGCCCTCAAAGATTATTTGTCATGGAGCAAGCCCATGACAACTGGAGCAAGCCCAAGACAACAGGAGCAAGCTCAAGACAATTGGAGCAAGGCCAATACAACTGGAGCAAGCCCAAGACAACTTGACCAAGCCCAATACAACTAGAGTAAGGCAAAGACAACTGGAGCAAGGCAAAGATGACTATAGCAAGCCTAAGAAAACTGAAGCAAGCCCACGACAACTGGAGCAAGGCCAAGACAATGCGAGCAAGCTTGATAGAACTGGAGGAAGGCCAAGATAACTGGAGCAGGCCCAAGACAAATGGAGCAAGTCCGAGACAACTTCAGCAAGCCCAATACAACTGGAGCAAGCCCAAGAGAAGTGGACCAAGCCCAAGACAACAGGAGAAAGGCCAACACAACTAGAGCAAGGCCAATACAACTAGAGCAAGCACAAGACAACTGAAGCAAGACCAAGAGAACTGGAGCAAACCCAAGACAGCTGGAGCAAGCCGAAGACTACTGGAGCAAGGCCAAGACAACAGGAGCGATGCGAATAAATCTGGAGCAAGCCAAAGACAAATGGAGAATGCCCAAGTGAACTGGAGCATGGCCAAGACAACTCGAGCAAGCCCAAGACAACTGGAGCAAGCCAAAGACAAATGGAGAATGCCCAAGTGAACTGGAGCATGGCCAAGACAACTCGAGCAAGCCCAAGACAACTGGAGCAAGCCCAAGACAACTGGAGCAAGCCCAATACAACAAGAGCAAGGCCAAGACAACTGGAGCAAGCCCAAGACAACTGGTGCAAGCCCAAGACAACTGGAGCTTGTCCGAGACAGCTGGAGCAAGGCTAAGACATGTGGAGCAAGCCAAGGACAACTAGAGCAAGCCAAAGATATCTGGAGCAAGGCCAAGACAACTAGAGCAAGCCCAAGCAACTGGAGCAAGGCTTATACAACAAGAGCAGGCCAAGACAACGGGACCAAGACCAAGACAACTGGAGCAAGCCCAAGACAACTAGAGCAAGCCCAAGCAACTGGAGCAAGGCTTATACAACAAGAGCAGGCCAAGACAACGGGACCAAGACCAAGACAATTGGAGCAAGCCCAAGACAACTGGAGCAAGCCCAAGACAACTGGAGCAAGGCCAAGACAGCTAGAGCATGCCCAAGACAACAGGAGCAAGCCCAAGACAACTGGGGCAAGGCCAAGACAACGAGAGAAAGCCTAAGACAACTAGAGCATGGCCAAGAAAACGGGAGTAAGTCCATGACAGCTAGAGCAAGCCCAAGACAATTGGAGCAAGCCCAAGAAAACCGTAGCAAGGCCAAGACAACTGTAGCAAGCCTAAGACAAATGGAGCAAGCTCTGGACAACTTGAGCAAGCCCAAGACAACTAGAGCAAGGCCAAGATAACAGGAGCAAGCCGAAGACAACTGGAGCACGTAAAAGATAGCTAGAGCAAGGCTAAGACAACTGGAGTAAGCCAACGAAAACTGGAGCAAGCCAAAGAGAACAAGAGCAAGGCCAAGACAACTGGAGCAAGCCCAAAACAACTGGAGCAAGCCTGATACAATTGGAGCAGGGCCAAGACAACAGGAGCAAGCCCAAGACAAATGGAGCAAGCCGAAGACAGCTCGAGCAAGCCCAACACAGCTTGAGCACGCCAAAGACAAGTGGACCAAGCCCAAGACAGCTAGAGCAAGGCCAAGATAACTAGAGCAAGGCCAAGACAATTGGAGCAAGCCTAAGATAATGGAAGCAAGCCTAACAGAACTTGAGCAAGTCCAAAACAACTGGGGCAAGCCCAAGACAATTCGAGCATGCCAAAAACAACGGGAGCAACGCCAAGACAAGTGGAGCAATGCTAACAAAACTGGAGCATGGCCAAGATAACTGGAGCAAGCCCAAGACAACTGGAGCAAGACCAAGACTACTAGAGCAATCCCAAGACAAATGGAGCAAGGCCAAGACATCTAAAGCAAGCCTAAGACAACAGGAGCAATCCCAAGAAAGCTGGAGCTAGTCCGCAACAGCTGGAGCAAGGCTAAGACATCTAGAGCACGCCAAAGACAAGTGGAGCAAGCCACAGATAACTAGACCAATGCCAAGACAACTAGAGCAAGCCCAATACAACTTGAGCAAGCATGATACAACTATAGCAAGTCCAAGACAGCTGGAGCAAGCCCAAGACTACTGGAGTAAGCCCAAGAGAACTCGAGCAAGCTCAAGACAACTAGAGTAAGCCCAAGACAGCTGGACCAACCCGAGAACAACTGGAGCAAGCCCATGACAACTAGGGCAAGTCCAAGACAACTGGAGTAAACCTAAGACAACTAGACCAAGGCCAAGAAAACTAGAGCAGGCCCAAGACAACTAGAGCAAGCCCAATACAACTGGAGCAAACCAAAGATAACTGGAGCAAGGCCAAAACAACTGGAGCAAGCTTAAGACACCTGGAGCAAGCCTAAAACAACTAGAGCAAGGCCAAGACAACTCGAGCAAGGCCAAGACAACTGGAGCAAGCCCAAGACACTTGGAGAAAGCCCAAAACAATTGGAGCAAAGCCAAGACAAATGGAGGAAGGCCAAGACAACAGGAGAAAGCCCAAGACAACTGGAGTAAGCCGAAGACAACTCGAGCAAGTACAAGACAGCTGGAGCAAGGCTAAGACAACTGGAGAAAGCCAAAGAAAACAAGAGCAAGCCAAATAGAACTGGAGCAAGGCCAAGACAACTTGAGCAAGCCAAAGACACCTGGAGCAAGCGTGATAAAGCGGGAGCAAGGCCAAGACAACTGGAGCAAGCCCAAGACAAATGGAGAAAGCCCAAGATAATTCCAGCAAGCCCAAGATAACTGGAGCAAGCCCAAGACAAGTAGACCAAGCCCAAGACAACTGGAGCAAGCCCAAGACAACTGGAGCAAGGCTAATATAGCTGGAGCAAGCCCAAGACAACTGAAGCAAGCCCAAGAGAACTAGAACAAGCCCAAGACAAGTGGGGCAAGCCCAAGACAAGTGGAACAAGCATAAGACAACTAGAGCAAAGCCAAGAAAACTAGAGCAATGCTAAGAAACCTGGAGTAAGCCCATGACAACTGGAGCAAGCCCAAAAAAACTAGAGCATGGCCAAGACAACTGGAGCAAGGCCAAGAAAGTTGGAGCAAGTCCAAGACAACTGGAGCAATCCCAAGACAACTGGAGCAAGGCCAAGACAACTGGAGGAAGCCCAAGACAAGTGGAGCAAGCCCAAGACAACTGGAGCTAGTCCGAGACAGCTGGAGCAAGGCCAAGACATCTGGAGCAAGCCAAAGACAACTTGAGCAAGCCAAAGATAGCTGGAGCAAGGCCAAGACACCTGGAGCAAGCCAAAGACAACTTGAACAAGCCTCATAAAACTAAAACAAGGCCAAGACAACTGGCGTAAGTCCAAGACAACTAGAGAAAGCCCAAGACAAATGGAGAAAGCCCAAGACAACTGGAGCAAGGCCATGACGGCTGGAGCCAGCCCAAGACCACTGGAGCAAGCCCAAGACAACTGGGGCAAGCCCAAGACAACTGGAGCAAGCCTAAGACAACTAGAGCAAGACCAAGAAAACTGAAGCAAGCCCACAACAAGTGAAGCAAGCCCGAGACAACTCGAGCAAGCCCAGGAAAACTGTAGGAAGGACAAAATAACTGGAGCAAGCCCAGGACACCTGGAGCAAGCATGAAACAACTAGAGCAAGGCCAAGACAACTGGAGCAAGGCCAAGACAACTGGAGCAAGTCCAAGATATCTGGAGCAAGCCCAAAACCACTCGAGCAAGGCCAAGACAACTGGAGGAAGCCGAAGACAACTAGAGCAAGTACAAGACAACTCGAGCAAGGCTATG
Organism: Penium margaritaceum; assembly: GCA_023375785.1. NCBI lineage: Eukaryota > Viridiplantae > Streptophyta > Zygnematophyceae > Desmidiales > Peniaceae > Penium > Penium margaritaceum. Next base: position 35,551 of record SZWC01003775.1, read on the forward strand.
ACAACTGGAGCAAGCCAAAGAAAACTAGAGCAAGCCAAAGAGAACTGGAGCAAGGCCAAGACAACTAAAGCAAGCCCAAGACAACAGGAGCAAGCCTGACACAACAAGGGCAAGGCCAAGACAACTGGAGCAAGCCAAAGACGAATGGAGCAAGCCTAAGATAACTCAAGCAAGCCCAAGATAGCTGGAGCAAGCCCAAGACAAGTAGACCAAGCCCAAGACAGCCAACGCAAGGTTAAGACAACTGGAGCAAGCCCAAGACAACTGGAGCAAGCCCAAGACAACTGAAGCCAGCCCAAGAGAACCGGAGCAATTCCAAGACAACTGGGGCAAGCCCAAGACAACCGAGGCAAGCCTAAGACAACTAGAGCTAGGCCAAAACAACTGGAGCAATGCCAAGAAACATGGAGCAAGCTCAAGACAACTGGAGCAAGCCCAAAACAAATGGAGCAAGCCAAAGATAATTGGGGCAAGGCCAACACAACTGGAGCTAGCCCTCGATAACTAGAGCAAGCCTGATACAACTGGAGCAAGCCCAAGACAATTGGAGCAAGCTCAAGACAGCTGGAGCAAGCCCATGACAACTGGAGCAAGCCCAAGACAGCTGGAGCAAGGCCAAGACAACTGAAGCAAGCCCAAGACAACTAGAGCAAGCCCAAGACAACTGGAGCAAGCCCAAGACAACTGGAGCAAGGCCAAGACCAGGACAGTTGGAGCAAGACAACTAGAGCAAGCCCAAGACAACTGGAGCAAGCCCAAGACAACTAGAGCAAGCCCAAGAAAACGGGAGCAAGCCCAAGACAACTTGAGCAAGTCCAAGACAACTGAAGCAAGCCAAAGAGAACTGGAGCAAGCCCAAGACAACTGGGGCAAATCCAAGAAAACTGGAGCAAGCCCAACACAACTGGATCAAAGCCAAGAATATTGGAGCAATGCCAAAAAACCTAGAGCAAGCCCAAGACAACTGGAGCAAGCCGAATAAAACTAGAGCATGGCCAAGACAACAGGGGCAAGTCCAAGACAGCTTAAGCAAGCCCAAGACAAGTGGAGCAAGGCCAACACAACTGGAGCAAGCCAAATATAAGTGAGCAAGACCAAGACAGCGGGAGCAAGCCCAAGACAATTGGAGCAAGCCTAATACAACTGGAGCACGACCAAGACAACTGGAGCAAGCCGAAGATAACTGGAGCAATCCCAAGACAACCACAGCAGGCCCAAGACAGGTGGACCAAGCCCAAAACCACTGGAGCAAGGCCAAGACAACTGGAGCAAGGCCAAGATGAGTGGAGCAAGCCCGAGACAATTGAAGCAAGCCCAAGACAACTGGACCAAGTCCAAGACAACTATAGCAAGGCCAAGACAACTAGAGAACGTCCAAAACAACTGGAGCTAGCCCAAGACAACTGGAGCAAGGCAAATACAACTGGAGCAAGCCGAAGACCACTGGAGCAAGCCCAAGACAATTGGAGCAAGTCCAATACAACTAGAGCAAGGCCAAGACAACTGGAGCAAGGTCATGAAAACTGGAGCAGGACCAGGACAATTGGAGCAAGCCGAGGACAACTGGAGCAAGGCCAACATAACTAGAGCAAGCCCAAGCCAACTTGAGCATGCCCAAGACAACTGGGGCAAGCCCAAGACAACTACAGCAAGCCTAAGACAACTTCAGCAAGGCCAAAAAAACTAGAGCAAGCCCAAGACAACTGGAGCAATCCCAAGACAACTTGAGCAAGCCCAAGAAAGCTGGAGCAAGGCCAAGACAACTGGAGCAAGTCCAAGACACCTACAGCAAGCCCAAAACTACTAGAGCAAGGCCAATACAACTCGAGCAAGGCCAAGACAACTGGAGCATGGCAAAAACAACTGGAGCAAGCCCAAGACAACTTGAGCAAGCCCAAGACAACTGGAGCAAGCGCATGAAAACTGGAGCAAGGCCAAGACAACAGGACCAAGGCCACAAAAACTGGAGCAAGTCCAAGAAAACTACAGCAAGCCCAAGACAACTAGAGCACGCCAAAGACAACTGGAGCAAGGCCAAGACAACTAGAGCAAGGCTAGGAAAACAGAAGGAAGGCGAAGAAAACTACAGCAAGGCCAAGACAACTAAAGCAAGCCCAAGTCAAGTGAAGAAAGCCTTAGACAACTGGAGCAAGCCCAAGAAAACTAGAGCAAGGCCAAGAGAACTGGAGCAAGCCCAAGAAACCTAGATCAAGCCCAACACAACTGGAGCAAGTACAAAATAACTGGAGCAAGGGTAAGACAACTGGGGCAAGCGAAAGAAAATTAGAGCAAGCTAACGAGACCTGAAGCAAATCCAACACAACTGGAGCAAGCCCAAGACAACTTGAGCAAGCTTGATTCAACGGGAGCAAGGCCAAGTAAACTGGAGCAAGCCCAAGACAAATGGAGAAAGCTCAAGACAACTCGAGCAAGCCGAAGACAACTGGAGCAAACCCGAGACAACTAGAGTAGGCCAAAGAAAATTGGAGCAAGCTAAAGAGAACTCGAGCAAGGCCAAGATAACCTGAGCAAGCCCAAGACAACTAGAGCAATCCTGATACAACAAGAGCCAGACCAAGACAACTAGAGCAAGCCTAAGACAAATGGAGCAAGCCCAAGACAACTCAAGCAAGCCCAAGACAACTGGAGCAAGCCCAAGACAAGTGGACCAAGCCCAAGACAGCTGAAGCAAGGCCAAGACAACTGGAGCAAGGCCAAAGCAGCAGGAGCAAGCCCAAGACAACGAAGCAAGCCCAAGAGAACTAGAGCAAGCCCCAGACTAGTGGGGCAAGCCGAAGACAACTGGAACAAGCCTCAAACAACAAGAGCAATGCCAAGACAACTGGAGCAATGCTAAGAAAAGTGGGGCATGGCCAAGACAACTGGAGCTAGCCCAAAACAACTCGAGCAAGCGCAAGAAAACTAGAGCAAGCCTAATACAACTAGAGCAAGGCCAATACAATTGGAGCAAGCCCTACACAACTGGGGCAGTCCCAAGACAGCTAGAGCCAGTCCGCGACAGCTAGAGCAAGGATAAGACATCTGGAGCACACAAAAGACAGCTAGAGCAAGCCAAAGATAACAAGAGCAAGGCCAAGACAACTGGAGCAAGCCCAAGACATCTGGAGGAAGCCTGATACAACTGGAGCAATTCCAAGACAACTGAAGCAAGCCCAAGACACCTAGAGCAAGCCAAAAACACCTGGAGCAAGGCAAAGACAAATGGAGCAAGGCCAAGACAACTGGAGCAAGCCCAAGACACCTGAAGAAATCCCAAAACAATTTGTGCAAGGCCAAGAGAACAAGAGGAAGGCCAATACAATTAGAGGAAGCCCAAGACAACTAGAGCAAGTACAAGACAGCTGGAGCAAGGCTAAGACAAGTAGAGCAAGCCAAAGAGAAGTGGAGCAAGCGAGAGAGAACTAGAGCAAGGCCAAGACAACTGGAGCAAGCCCAAGACAACTAGAGCAAGCCTGATACAACTGGAGGAAGGCCAGGACAACTAGAGCAAGCTCGAGACAAATGGAGCAAGCCGAAGGAAACTAGAGCATGGCGAAGACTACTGGAGCAAGCCCAAGAGAACTAGAGCAAGCCCAAGAAAACTTGGACAAGCCCAAGACAACTGGAACAAGCCCAAGACATCTCGAGCAAAGCCAAGAAAACTGGAGCAATGCAAAGAAACATAGAGCAAGCACAAGACAACTGGAGCAAGCCCGAGAAAACTAGAGCATGGCCAAGACAACTGGAGCAAGCCGAAGACAACTGGAGCAAGCCCAAGACAACTGGAGGAAGCCCAAGACAAATGGAGCAAGGCCAAGATAACTGGAGCAAGCCCAAGACAACTAGTGCAAGCCCAAGACAACTCGAGCCAGTTCGAGACAGCTGGAGCAAGGCCAAGACATCTAGAGCAAGCCAAAGAGAACTAGAGCAAGTCAAAGATAATTGAAGTAAGGCCAATACACCTGGAGCAAGCCCAAGACAACTGTAGCAATCCTGATACAACTAAAGCAAGGCCAAGACAACTAGAGCAAGCCCAAGACAACTAGAGCAAGCCCAAGACAACTGGAGCAAGCCTAAGGAAATTGGAACAAGGCCAATAAAACTGGAGCAAGCCCAGGACAACTGGAGCAAGCCCAAGACAACTGGAGCAAGCCCAGGAACACTAGAGCAAGGCCAAGACAACTGGAGCAAGCCCAAGACACCTGGAGCAAGCCCAAACCAATTGGAGCAAGGCCAAGACAAGTGGAGCAAGGCCACGACAAGTGGAGCAAGCCCAGTATACTTGGAGCAAGCCCAAAACAACTGAAGCAAGGCCAAGACAACTTGAGGCAGCTGAAGACAACTGGAGCAAGTACAAGACAGCTGGAGCAAGTCTAAGACAACTAGAGGAAGCCAATGAAAACTGGAGCAAGGCCAAGACAACTGGAGCAAGCCCAAGAAACCTGGAGCAAGCCCAAGAAAACTAGAGCAAGCCCAAGACAACAGGTATAAGCCCAAGACAACTGGAGCAAGCCCAAGACAAGTGGAGCAAGCCCAAGACAACTGGAGTAAGCCGAAGACAACTAAAGCAAGCCCAATAGAACTTAAGCAAGCCCAAGAGAACTTGGGCAAGCCCAAGACAACTGAGCAAGCTTAAGCCAACTGGAGCAAAGCCGGGAAAACAGGAGCAATGCCACGAAACCTGGACCAAGCCCAAGACAACTGGAGCAAGCCCAAGAAAACTAGAGCATGGCCAAGACAAGTGGAGCAAGCCCGAGACAATTGGAGAAAGTCCAAGACAACTGGAACAAGCCCAAGACAACTAGAGCAAGGCCAAGTCAGCTGGAGCATTTCGAATACAAATTGAGCAAGCCCAAGACAAATGGAGTCAGTCTGAGACAACTAGAGTAAGGGTAAGACATCCGGGGCAAGACAAAGACAACTGGAGCAAGCCAAAGATAACTGGAGCAAGGAAAGGACACCTGAAGCAAGATCAAGACAACTGGAGCAGGCCTGGTACAACTAAACCAAGGCCAATACAACTGGAGCAAGCCCAAGACAACTGGAGCAAGTCCAAGACAACTGGGGCAAGCCCAAGACAACTGGAGTAAATCTTAGACAACTGGAGCAAGGCCAAGAATACTGGAGCAAGCCCAGGGAAACTGGAGCAAGCCCAAGACAACTGGAGGAAGCCCAGGAAACCTGGAGCAAGGCCAAGACAACCGAAGCAAGCCCAAGACACCTAGAGCAAGCCCAAAACAAGTGGAGCAAGTCCAAGACAACTGGAGCAAGGCCAAGACAACTTGAGCAAGCCCAAGACACCTGGAGCAAGCCCAAAACAATTGGAGCAAGGCCAAGACAACTGGAGGAAACCAAAGACAATCGGAGCAAGTACAAGACAGTTGGTGCAAGGATAAGGCAGTTGGAGCAAGCCAAAGGAAACTGGAGCAAGACAAAGAGAATTGGAGCAAGGTCAAGAGAACTGGAGCAAGCCCAAGACAACTATAGCAAGCCTGATACAATTGGAGCAAGGCCAAGACAACTGGAGCAAGCCCAAGACAAATGGAGCAAGCCCAAGATAACTGGAGCAAGCCCAAGATAACTGGAGCAAGCCCAAGACAAGTACACCAAGCCCAATACAACTGGAGCAAGACCAAGACAACTGGAGCAAGGCCAAGACAACTGGAGCAAGCCAAAGACAAATGAAGGAAGCCCAAGAGAACAAGAGCAAGCTCAAGACAACTAGGGCAAGCCCAAGACAACTAGAGCAAGCCTAAGACAACTTGAGCAAGGCCAACACAACTAGAGCAGTGCCAAGAAATCTGGAGCTAGCCCAAGACAACTGGAGCAAGCCCAAGACAACTGGTGCAAGCCACAGATAGCTGGAGCAAGCTAGATACAACTAGAGCAAGCCCAAGACAACTAAAACATGCCCACGACAACTGGAGCAAGCCCAAGACAACTGAAGCAGGGCCAAGACAACTAGAGAAAGTCCAAGATAACTGTGGCAAGCCCAAGACAACTGGAGCAAGGCCAATACAACTGGAGCAAGCCTGAGACAACTGAAGCAAGGCGAAGAAAACTTGAGCAAGCTCAGGACAGCTGGTGCAAGTCGAAGACAACTGGAGCAAGCCCAGGAAAAATAGAGCACGGCCAAGACACCTGGAGCACGTCCAAGACACCAGGAGCAAACCCAAAACAACTCAAGCAAGGCCAATACAACTGGAGCAAGACCAAGACAGCTGAACAGGCCCAAGACAACTGTAGCAAGCCGAGGAGAACAAGAGTGAGGGCAAGACAACTGGAGCAAGGCCAAAAGATTAGGAGCAAGGCCAAGACAACTGGAGCAAGTCCAAGACAACTGGAGCAAAGTGAAGTCAACTCAAGCAAGCCCAAGACAACTGGAGCAAGCCCAAGACAACTGGAACAACACCAATACAACAGAAGCAAGGCCAAGAAAACTAGAGCAAGCCCAAGACAAGTGGAGCAAGCCCAAGAGAACTGGAGCAAGCCCAAGTCAACTGGAGCAAGGCCAAGACAACTGGAGCAAACCCACGACAACTGGAGCAAGGCCAAGACGACTAGAGCAAGCCAAAGACAACTCAAGCAAGCCCAAGAGACCTTGAGCAAGCCTAAGACAACTTGAGCAAGCCCAAGACACCTTGAGCAAGGCCAAGATTACTGGAGCAAAGCCAAAACAACAAGAGCTAGTCGAACACAACTGGAGCAACCGAAGACAACGAGGCCAAGCTCGGGACAACTGGAGTTGGCCCAAGTCAACCGGAGGAAGTCCAAGACAAAAGGAGCAAGTACAAGACAACTGGAGCAAGCCCAAAACAACCGGATCAGGCCCAAGACAACTGGGGCAAGGCCAAGACAACTTCAGCAAGCATAAGAAAACTGCAGCAAGCCCAAGACAACTGGAGCAAGCCCAAGACAACTGGAGCAAGCCCAAAACAACTAGAGCAAGGCTAAGACAACCGGGGCAAGGCCAAGACAACTCGAGCAAACCCAAGACAATTGGAGCAAGCCTAAGACAACTGGAGGAAGTCCAAGACAGCTGGAACAAGGCCAAGAGAACTAGAGCAAGCCAAAGAAAACTGGAGGAAGGCCAAGACAACGGGAGCAAGCCCTAGGCAACTGGAGCAAGCCTAAGACGACTGGAGCAAGGCCAATAGAACTTGACCAAGCCCAAGACAACCAGAGCAAGCCCAAGTTAACTAGAGGAAGTAGAAGACAACTTGAGGAAGCCCAAGGCAACTGGAGGAATCCCAAGACAACTTGAGCAAGGCCAATACATCTGCAGCAAGGCCAAGAGAACTGGAGCAAGCCCAAGACAGTTGAAGCAAGCCCAAGACAAGTGGAGCAAGGTCCACACAACTAGAGCAAGCTTAAGATAACAGGAGCAAGCCCAAGACAACTTGAGCAAGCCCAAGACAACTAGAGGAAGCCCAACAAAACTAGAGCAAGGCCAAGACAAGTGGAGAAAGCCAAAGACAACTCGAGCAAGCCCAACACAACTCAAGCAAGTCTAAAACAGTTCGAGCAAGCCTCAGACAGCTGGAGCAAGGCCAAGACAACTGGAGCAATGCCAAAACAACTGGAGCAAGCCAAATACAACTGGAGCAAGCCTAAGACAACTACAGCAAGCCCGTGACAACTGGAGTAAGCCCAAGTCAACTTGAGCAAGCCCAAGACAAAAGGAGAAAGTCCAAGACAACTAGAACAACCCCAAGACAACTGGAGAAGGCCCTAAACAACTAACGCAAGGCCAAGACATGTGGAGCAAGCCTAAGAAAACTGGAGCAAGGCGAAGAGAACTGGAGCAAGCCTAAGACAACAAGAGCAAGCCCAAGACATCTGGAGGAAGTCGATGACAACTAGAGAAAGACAAACTCAACTGGAGCAAGCCTAAGACAACTCGAGTAAGGCCAAGACAACAGGAGCAAGGCCAAGACAATTGGAGCAAGTCCATGACAACTATAGCAAGCCCAAGACAAGTGGGGCAAGGCCAAGAGAACTGGAGCAAGCTCAAGACAACTGGCGCAAGGCCAAGACAACTTGAGCAAGCCAAAGATAACTCGAGCAAGCCCAAGATTGTTGGAGCAAGGCCAAGACAATAAGAGCAACGCCACAACAACTAGGCAAGCCCAAGACAACTAGAGCAAGCCCAAGACAACTGGAGCAAGCTCGTGATAACTGGCGTAAGCCCAAGTCAACAGGAGCAAGCCGAAGACCAAAGGAGTAAGTCTAAGACAAATGGAGTAAGCCGAAGATAACTGTAGTAGGAACACGACAACAGGAGCAATGCCAAGACAAGTGGAGCAAGCCTAAGAAAACAGGAGCAAAGCCAAGACACGTGGAGCAAGCCCAAGATAATTTGAGCAAGCCCAAGACAACTAGAGCAAGTCCGAGACAACTTGAGCAAGGCCAACACAACTAGAGCAAGCAAAAGACAACTAGAGGGAGGCCAAGACAACTGGAGCAAGCCCAAGGCAACTGGAGCAAGCCTAAGACAACTAGAGTAAGGCCAATACAACTGGAGCAAGCCCAAGACAACCAGAGCAAGCACAAGACGCCTGGAGCAAGCTCAAGACAGCGAGAGCAAGCCCAAGACAAGTAGAGCAAGCCCAAGACAACTGGAGCAAGTCCAAGACAACTGGAGTAAGGGCAAGACAGCTAGAGCAAGCCCAAGACAACTGGAGCAAGCGCAAAAGAACTAGACCAAGGCCAACACAACATGGGCAAGACCAAGAAAACTAGAGCAAGCCCAATACACCTAGAGCAAGCCCAAGACAACTCGCGAAAGCCCAAGACAACTAAAGCAAGCCAAAGACATCTGGAGCAAGGCCAATACAGATGGAGCAAGCCCAAGATAGCTGGAGCAAGCCCAAGACAATTGGAGCAAGGCCAAGACAACTGTAGCAGGCCCAAGAAAATCGGAGCAAGCCCAAGACAACTAGAGAGAGGCTGAGACAACTATAGCAAGGCCAATACAACAGGGGCAAGGCCAAGACAAATGGAGCAAGTCCAAGAGAACTGTAGCAAGGCCAAGACAAATGGAGCAAGCCCCAGACAACTAGAGAAAGCACAAGAAAACTAGAGGAAGCCCAATATAGTTGGAGTTAGTCCAAGACAACTACAGCAAGGCCAATAGAATGGGAGTAAGCCCAATAAAACTGAGCGAGCCGAAGACACGTAGAGCAAGCCCAACACAACTACGGCAAGCCCAAGACAGCTGGAGCAAGGCCAAGACAGCTCGAGTTAGCCCAAGACAACTCGAGCAAACGTAAGACAACTGAAACAAGCCGAAGACAACTGGAAAGAGGCCAAGACAAATGGGGCAAGGTCAAGACAACAGGAGCAAGGCCAAGACATCCAGAGCAAGCCCAAGATAACTGGAGCAAGGTCAAGACAACTCAAGCAATCCCAAGAGACCAGGAGCAGGCCCAAGACAACTCGAGCAATCCCAATACAAAAGGAGCAAGGCCAAGACAACTGGAGCAAGCCTTAGACAACTAGAGCAATATCAAGACAACTGGAGCAGGCACAAGACAACTGGAGCAAGCCAAAGACAACAAAAGCAAGCCCAGGACAGTTGGAGCAAGGTCAAGACAACTGGAGCAAGCCCAAGGCAACTGGAGCAAGGCTAAGAAAACTCGAGCAAGCCCGAGACAACTGGAGGAAGCACAAGACAACTAGAGCAAGCCCAAGATAATTGGAGCTGGCCTAAGACAACTCGAGCACGGCCAAGACAACTGGAGCAAGGCCAAGACCATTGGAGCAAGTCAAAGACAGCTGGAGCAAGCTCAAGACAACTAGCCAAGCCCAAGACGTCTGGAGGAAGCCTAAGACAACGGGAGCAACGCCAACGCAAGTGGAGCAAGCCCAAAACAACAGGAGCAAGCCCAAGGCAACTGGAGCAAGGCTAAGAAAACTCGAGCAAGCCCGAGACAACTGGAGGAAGCACAAGACAACTAGAGCAAGCCCAAGATAATTGGAGCTGGCCTAAGACAACTCGAGCACGGCCAAGACAACTGGAGCAAGGCCAAGACCATTGGAGCAAGTCAAAGACAGCTGGAGCAAGCTCAAGACAACTAGCCAAGCCCAAGACGTCTGGAGGAAGCCTAAGACAACGGGAGCAACGCCAACGCAAGTGGAGCAAGCCCAAAACAACAGGAGCAAGCCCAAGGCAACTGGAGCAAGGCTAAGAAAACTCGAGCAAGCCCGAGACAACTGGAGGAAGCACAAGACAACTAGAGCAAGCCCAAGATAATTGGAGCTGGCCTAAGACAACTCGAGCACGGCCAAGACAACTGGAGCAAGGCCAAGACCATTGGAGCAAGTCAAAGACAGCTGGAGCAAGCTCAAGACAACTAGCCAAGCCCAAGACGTCTGGAGGAAGCCTAAGACAACGGGAGCAACGCCAACGCAAGTGGAGCAAGCCCAAAACAACAGGAGCAAGCCCAAGGCAACTGGAGCAAGGCTAAGAAAACTCGAGCAAGCCCGAGACAACTGGAGGAAGCACAAGACAACTAGAGCAAGCCCAAGATAATTGGAGCTGGCCTAAGACAACTCGAGCACGGCCAAGACAACTGGAGCAAGGCCAAGACCATTGGAGCAAGTCAAAGACAGCTGGAGCAAGCTCAAGACAACTAGCCAAGCCCAAGACGTCTGGAGGAAGCCTAAGACAACGGGAGCAACGCCAACGCAAGTGGAGCAAGCCCAAAACAACAGGAGCAAGCCCAAGGCAACTGGAGCAAGGCTAAGAAAACTCGAGCAAGCCCGAGACAACTGGAGGAAGCACAAGACAACTAGAGCAAGCCCAAGATAATTGGAGCTGGCCTAAGACAACTCGAGCACGGCCAAGACAACTGGAGCAAGGCCAAGACCATTGGAGCAAGTCAAAGACAGCTGGAGCAAGCTCAAGACAACTAGCCAAGCCCAAGACGTCTGGAGGAAGCCTAAGACAACGGGAGCAACGCCAACGCAAGTGGAGCAAGCCCAAAACAACAGGAGCAAGCCCAAGGCAACTGGAGCAAGGCTAAGAAAACTCGAGCAAGCCCGAGACAACTGGAGGAAGCACAAGACAACTAGAGCAAGCCCAAGATAATTGGAGCTGGCCTAAGACAACTCGAGCACGGCCAAGACAACTGGAGCAAGGCCAAGACCATTGGAGCAAGTCAAAGACAGCTGGAGCAAGCTCAAGACAACTAGCCAAGCCCAAGACGTCTGGAGGAAGCCTAAGACAACGGGAGCAACGCCAACGCAAGTGGAGCAAGCCCAAAACAACAGGAGCAAGCCCAAGGCAACTGGAGCAAGGCTAAGAAAACTCGAGCAAGCCCGAGACAACTGGAGGAAGCACAAGACAACTAGAGCAAGCCCAAGATAATTGGAGCTGGCCTAAGACAACTCGAGCACGGCCAAGACAACTGGAGCAAGGCCAAGACCATTGGAGCAAGTCAAAGACAGCTGGAGCAAGCTCAAGACAACTAGCCAAGCCCAAGACGTCTGGAGGAAGCCTAAGACAACGGGAGCAACGCCAACGCAAGTGGAGCAAGCCCAAAACAACAGGAGCAAGCCCAAGGCAACTGGAGCAAGGCTAAGAAAACTCGAGCAAGCCCGAGACAACTGGAGGAAGCACAAGACAACTAGAGCAAGCCCAAGATAATTGGAGCTGGCCTAAGACAACTCGAGCACGGCCAAGACAACTGGAGCAAGGCCAAGACCATTGGAGCAAGTCAAAGACAGCTGGAGCAAGCTCAAGACAACTAGCCAAGCCCAAGACGTCTGGAGGAAGCCTAAGACAACGGGAGCAACGCCAACGCAAGTGGAGCAAGCCCAAAACAACAGGAGCAAGCCCAAGGCAACTGGAGCAAGGCTAAGAAAACTCGAGCAAGCCCGAGACAACTGGAGGAAGCACAAGACAACTAGAGCAAGCCCAAGATAATTGGAGCTGGCCTAAGACAACTCGAGCACGGCCAAGACAACTGGAGCAAGGCCAAGACCATTGGAGCAAGTCAAAGACAGCTGGAGCAAGCTCAAGACAACTAGCCAAGCCCAAGACGTCTGGAGGAAGCCTAAGACAACGGGAGCAACGCCAACGCAAGTGGAGCAAGCCCAAAACAACAGGAGCAAGCCCAAGGCAACTGGAGCAAGGCTAAGAAAACTCGAGCAAGCCCGAGACAACTGGAGGAAGCACAAGACAACTAGAGCAAGCCCAAGATAATTGGAGCTGGCCTAAGACAACTCGAGCACGGCCAAGACAACTGGAGCAAGGCCAAGACAACTGGAGCAAGCCCAAGACAACTGGATCAAGTCTAAGACAGCCAGAGCAAGTCCAAGACAACTGGAGCATGTCCAAGACAACTGGAGCAAGCCCAAGACAGCTAGAGTAAGGCCAAGACAACCGGAGCAAGTCCAAATTAACTGGAGCAAGGCCAAGACAACTGGAGTTGTCGTGGGCTTGCTCTTGTTGTCTTGGGCTTGCTCCAATTATCTTGGCCTTACTCTAGTTGTCTTAGGCTTGCTCCAGTTATCTCGGGCTTGTCCCAGTTGCCTTGGGCTTGCTCAAGTTGTCTTGGCCTTGCTCAAGTTGTCTTGGGCCTGCTCCAGTTGTCTTCGGCTCGCTCAAGTTGTCTTGGGCTTGCTCGAGTTTTCTTGACCTTGCTCCAGTTCTCTTGAGCTTGCTCCAATTGTATTGGCCTTGCTCCCGTTGTCTTATTATTGCTCAGGTTACCTTGGGCTTGCCCTAGTTTCCTTGGGCTTATTCCAGGTGTCTTGGGCTTGCTCCAGTGGTCTTGGCCTTGTTCTAGTTGTCTTGGCCTTGCTCCAGTTGTCTTGGCCTTGCTCTAGTGTTCCTGGGCTTGCTCCAGTTGTCTTGGGCTTGCTCCAGTAGTCTTGGGCTTGCTCCAGTTGTCTTGGCCTTGCTCTAGTGTTCCTGGGCTTGCTCCAGTTGTCTTGGGCTTGCTCCAGTAGTCTTGGGCTTGCTCCAGTTGTCTTGGCCTTGCTCTAGTGTTCCTGGGCTTGCTCCAGTTGTCTTGGGCTTGCTCCAGTTGTCTTGGGCTTGCTCCAATTGTATTGGCCTTGCTCCCGTTGTCTTATTATTGCTCAGGTTACCTTGGGCTTGCCCTAGTTTCCTTGGGCTTATTCCAGGTGTCTTGGGCTTGCTCCAGTGGTCTTGGCCTTGTTCTAGTTGTCTTGGCCTTGCTCCAGTTGTCTTGGGCCTGCTCCAGTTGTCTTCGGCTAGCTCCAGTTGTCTTGGCGTTGGTATAGTTGTCTTGGCCTTGCTCTAGTTGTCTTGGGCCTTCTCCAGTTGTATTGGACATGTTCCAGTTGCCTAGGGCTTGCTCCATGTGTCTTGGGCTTGCTGCAGTGGTCTAGGCCTTGCTCCTATTATCTTGGCATTTCTCCAGTTGTCTTATGTCTGCTTCAATTTTCTTGGGCTTGCTCCATGTGTCTTGGCCTTGTTTTAGTTGTCTTGGCCTGCTCCATTTGTATTGGGCATGCTCCAGTTGTCTTCAGCTTGCTCCATGCTCAATAATACATTCAGCTCTGGGCAGGAACCACCTCGGTAACCACACTCGCTAGCCGTTGTCGGTGCACCCAGTGACCCAATGGATAGCATACCGAGTGATCCCCTAATAAATGTGATAAAACTTGTCACAAGCGCATCCGGCTAGCTTACAAGATGCCGTTCAGCTATCCGTTTACTACCTGGTCTGATGGATGTAGGAGGATGTTCAGTCCCTCCCACTGTTAACAAGAACAGTTCTGCACATCATGTTCCCTTTGGTTCCACGGCTTTGCCCTTGTGTCCTCGCACAGCTCCCCTCTCCCATCCACTCACTTTGTCCACCACTCATAGCTCTCCCTTCGCATTGTCACTCCTGAACTTTCGCTCACTCCGGACACATCTCTCACTTCGCTCTCCCATTCTCTCACTACCCGCCGCCTACCTCGGAGCTTCAGGTGCTTGCCTCTCTTGAGGCCCTCCGACTATCTCCTTCGGACCGCTCTCACCTCTCTGCTTCCGTCACTCGATGGAGTCACTCATGCACACTTCATTGCTTCTGCTTGCTTCTCCTTGATCCACCATTGCTGACAACAATCTTCTGAGAGTCTTTGCCTTGCTTCAAATGTATAGGCCTTGCTCTAGTTATCTTGGGCTTGCTCTAGTTGTCTTGTGCTTCCTCCAGTTGTCTCGGGCTTGCTCGAGTTTTCTTAGCCTTGCTCCAGTTGCCTTGGGCTTGCTCCTGTTGTTTTGGGCTTGCTCCACTTGCGTTGGCGTTGCTCCAGTTGTCTTAGGCTTCCTCCAGACGTCTTGGGCTTGGCTAGTTGTCTTGAGCTTGCTCCAGCTGTCTTTGACTTGCTCCAATGGTCTTGGCCTTGCTCCAGTTGTATTGGGCTTGCTCCAGCTGTCTTTTGATTGATCCAGTTGTCTTGGCCATGCTCCAGTTGTCTTGGCCTTACTCCGGTTGTCTTGGCATTGCTCCGGTTGTCTTGGCCTTGCTCCTGCTGTCTTCGCCTTGCTCCAGGTGTCTTGGGCCTGCTCCAGTTGTATTGGGCTTGCTCCCGTTGTCTTGGCCTTGCTCCAGTTGTCTTGGCCTTGCTCTACTTGTCTTGGGTATGATCCAGTTGTATTGAACTTCCTCTAGTTGTCCTGGGCTTGCTCCAGTTTTCCTGGCCTTGCTCCAGTTGTCTTGGCCTTGCTCTACTTGTCTTGGGTATGATCCAGTTGTATTGAACTTCCTCTAGTTGTCCTGGGCTTGCTCCAGTTTTCCTGGCCTTGCTCCAGTTGACTTGGGCTTGCTCCAGTTGTCTTGGGCTTGCTCCGGTTGTCTTGGTCTTGCTCTAGTATTATTGGCCTTTCTCCAGTTGTCTTTGGCTTGCTCCAGTTGTCTTTGGCTTGCTCCAGTTGTCTTAGGCTTCCTCCACTTGTCTTGGGATTGCTCCAGTTGTCTAAGCCTTGCTCCAGTTGTCTTAGGCCTGCTCAAGTTATCTTGGGCTTGCTCCAGTTGTCTTGGCCTTGCTCCAATTGTCTTTGGCTTGCTCCTTTTCTCTTGGCCTTGCTGCGGTTGTATTGGACTTGCTCTAGTTATCTTCGCCTTGCTTCAATTGTCTTCGGCTTGCTCGAATTGTCTTTGCCTTGCTCCACTTGTCTTGGCCTTGCTCCAGTTGTTTTGGGCTTTCTCCAGTTGTCTTAGGCTTGCTCCAGTTGTCTTTGCCTTTCTCCAGTTATCTTGGGCATGCTCCAGTTGTCTTAGGCTTGCTCCAGTTGCCTTGGCCTCGCTCCAATTGTATAGGCCTAGCTCTAGTTGTCTTAGGCTTGCCCCACTTCTCTTGGCCTTGCTATAGTCGTCTTGGCCTTGCTACTATTGTCTTGGGTTTGCTCCAGTTGTCTTGGGCTTGCTCCAGGTGTCTTGGGCTTGCTCCAGTTATCTTGGAATTGCTCCAGTTATCCTTGGCTTGCTTGAGTTAATCTAGGCTTGCTCCAGCTGTCTTGGGCTTGCTCCAGTTGTCTTGGCCTTGCTCCGGGTATCTTTGACTTTCTCCAGTTGTCTTTGGCTTGCTCCAGTTCTCTTGGCCTTGCTCTAGTTGTCTTCGCCTTGCTTCACTTGTCTTGGCCTTCCTCCAGTTGTCTTGGGCTTGCTCGAGTTATCTTAGACTTGCTCCACTTGTCTTGGCCTTGCTCCTGCCGTCTTCGCCTTGCTCCAGGTGTCTTGGGCTTGCTCCAGCTATCTTGGCCTTGCTCCAATTGTCTTGGCCTTGCTCCAGCTGTCTTGGCCTTGCTCTTGCTCTCTTGTACTTGCTCTAGTTGTCTTTGGCTTCCTCCAGTTGTTTTGGCCTTGCTCCAGTTGCTTCGGCTTGCTCCAGCTGTCTTGGCCTTGCTCTTGCTCTCTTGTACTTGCTCTAGTTGTCTTTGGCTTCCTCCAGTTGTTTTGGCCTTGCTCCAGTTGCTTCGGCTTGCTCCAGCTGTCTTGGCCTTGCTCTTGCTCTCTTGTACTTGCTCTAGTTGTCTTTGGCTTCCTCCAGTTGTTTTGGCCTTGCTCCAGTTGCTTCGGCTTGCTCCAGCTGTCTTGGCCTTGCTCTTGCTCTCTTGTACTTGCTCTAGTTGTCTTTGGCTTCCTCCAGTTGTTTTGGCCTTGCTCCAGTTGCTTCGGCTTGCTCCAGCTGTCTTGGCCTTGCTCTTGCTCTCTTGTACTTGCTCTAGTTGTCTTTGGCTTCCTCCAGTTGTTTTGGCCTTGCTCCAGTTGCTTCGGCTTGCTCCAGCTGTCTTGGCCTTGCTCTTGCTCTCTTGTACTTGCTCTAGTTGTCTTTGGCTTCCTCCAGTTGTTTTGGCCTTGCTCCAGTTGCTTCGGCTTGCTCCAGCTGTCTTGGCCTTGCTCTTGCTCTCTTGTACTTGCTCTAGTTGTCTTTGGCTTCCTCCAGTTGTTTTGGCCTTGCTCCAGTTGCTTCGGCTTGCTCCAGCTGTCTTGGCCTTGCTCTTGCTCTCTTGTACTTGCTCTAGTTGTCTTTGGCTTCCTCCAGTTGTTTTGGCCTTGCTCCAGTTGCTTCGGCTTGCTCCAGCTGTCTTGGCCTTGCTCTTGCTCTCTTGTACTTGCTCTAGTTGTCTTTGGCTTCCTCCAGTTGTTTTGGCCTTGCTCCAGTTGCTTCGGCTTGCTCCAGCTGTCTTGGCCTTGCTCTTGCTCTCTTGTACTTGCTCTAGTTGTCTTTGGCTTCCTCCAGTTGTTTTGGCCTTGCTCCAGTTGCTTCGGCTTGCTCCAGCTGTCTTGGCCTTGCTCTTGCTCTCTTGTACTTGCTCTAGTTGTCTTTGGCTTCCTCCAGTTGTTTTGGCCTTGCTCCAGTTGCTTCGGCTTGCTCCAGCTGTCTTGGCCTTGCTCTTGCTCTCTTGTACTTGCTCTAGTTGTCTTTGGCTTCCTCCAGTTGTTTTGGCCTTGCTCCAGTTGCTTCGGCTTGCTCCAGCTGTCTTGGCCTTGCTCTTGCTCTCTTGTACTTGCTCTAGTTGTCTTTGGCTTCCTCCAGTTGTTTTGGCCTTGCTCCAGTTGCTTCGGCTTGCTCCAGCTGTCTTGGCCTTGCTCTTGCTCTCTTGTACTTGCTCTAGTTGTCTTTGGCTTCCTCCAGTTGTTTTGGCCTTGCTCCAGTTGCTTCGGCTTGCTCCAGCTGTCTTGGCCTTGCTCTTGCTCTCTTGTACTTGCTCTAGTTGTCTTTGGCTTCCTCCAGTTGTTTTGGCCTTGCTCCAGTTGCTTCGGCTTGCTCCAGCTGTCTTGGCCTTGCTCTTGCTCTCTTGTACTTGCTCTAGTTGTCTTTGGCTTCCTCCAGTTGTTTTGGCCTTGCTCCAGTTGCTTCGGCTTGCTCCAGCTGTCTTGGCCTTGCTCTTGCTCTCTTGTACTTGCTCTAGTTGTCTTTGGCTTCCTCCAGTTGTTTTGGCCTTGCTCCAGTTGCTTCGGCTTGCTCCAGCTGTCTTGGCCTTGCTCTTGCTCTCTTGTACTTGCTCTAGTTGTCTTTGGCTTCCTCCAGTTGTTTTGGCCTTGCTCCAGTTGCTTCGGCTTGCTCCAGCTGTCTTGGCCTTGCTCTTGCTCTCTTGTACTTGCTCTAGTTGTCTTTGGCTTCCTCCAGTTGTTTTGGCCTTGCTCCAGTTGCTTCGGCTTGCTCCAGCTGTCTTGGCCTTGCTCTTGCTCTCTTGTACTTGCTCTAGTTGTCTTTGGCTTCCTCCAGTTGTTTTGGCCTTGCTCCAGTTGCTTCGGCTTGCTCCAGCTGTCTTGGCCTTGCTCTTGCTCTCTTGTACTTGCTCTAGTTGTCTTTGGCTTCCTCCAGTTGTTTTGGCCTTGCTCCAGTTGCTTCGGCTTGCTCCAGCTGTCTTGGCCTTGCTCTTGCTCTCTTGTACTTGCTCTAGTTGTCTTTGGCTTCCTCCAGTTGTTTTGGCCTTGCTCCAGTTGCTTCGGCTTGCTCCAGCTGTCTTGGCCTTGCTCTTGCTCTCTTGTACTTGCTCTAGTTGTCTTTGGCTTCCTCCAGTTGTTTTGGCCTTGCTCCAGTTGCTTCGGCTTGCTCCAGCTGTCTTGGCCTTGCTCTTGCTCTCTTGTACTTGCTCTAGTTGTCTTTGGCTTCCTCCAGTTGTTTTGGCCTTGCTCCAGTTGCTTCGGCTTGCTCCAGCTGTCTTGGCCTTGCTCTTGCTCTCTTGTACTTGCTCTAGTTGTCTTTGGCTTCCTCCAGTTGTTTTGGCCTTGCTCCAGTTGCTTCGGCTTGCTCCAGCTGTCTTGGCCTTGCTCTTGCTCTCTTGTACTTGCTCTAGTTGTCTTTGGCTTCCTCCAGTTGTTTTGGCCTTGCTCCAGTTGCTTCGGCTTGCTCCAGCTGTCTTGGCCTTGCTCTTGCTCTCTTGTACTTGCTCTAGTTGTCTTTGGCTTCCTCCAGTTGTTTTGGCCTTGCTCCAGTTGCTTCGGCTTGCTCCAGCTGTCTTGGCCTTGCTCTTGCTCTCTTGTACTTGCTCTAGTTGTCTTTGGCTTCCTCCAGTTGTTTTGGCCTTGCTCCAGTTGCTTCGGCTTGCTCCAGCTGTCTTGGCCTTGCTCTTGCTCTCTTGTACTTGCTCTAGTTGTCTTTGGCTTCCTCCAGTTGTTTTGGCCTTGCTCCAGTTGCTTCGGCTTGCTCCAGCTGTCTTGGCCTTGCTCTTGCTCTCTTGTACTTGCTCTAGTTGTCTTTGGCTTCCTCCAGTTGTTTTGGCCTTGCTCCAGTTGCTTCGGCTTGCTCCAGCTGTCTTGGCCTTGCTCTTGCTCTCTTGTACTTGCTCTAGTTGTCTTTGGCTTCCTCCAGTTGTTTTGGCCTTGCTCCAGTTGCTTCGGCTTGCTCCAGCTGTCTTGGCCTTGCTCTTGCTCTCTTGTACTTGCTCTAGTTGTCTTTGGCTTCCTCCAGTTGTTTTGGCCTTGCTCCAGTTGCTTCGGCTTGCTCCAGCTGTCTTGGCCTTGCTCTTGCTCTCTTGTACTTGCTCTAGTTGTCTTTGGCTTCCTCCAGTTGTTTTGGCCTTGCTCCAGTTGCTTCGGCTTGCTCCAGCTGTCTTGGCCTTGCTCTTGCTCTCTTGTACTTGCTCTAGTTGTCTTTGGCTTCCTCCAGTTGTTTTGGCCTTGCTCCAGTTGCTTCGGCTTGCTCCAGCTGTCTTGGCCTTGCTCTTGCTCTCTTGTACTTGCTCTAGTTGTCTTTGGCTTCCTCCAGTTGTTTTGGCCTTGCTCCAGTTGCTTCGGCTTGCTCCAGCTGTCTTGGCCTTGCTCTTGCTCTCTTGTACTTGCTCTAGTTGTCTTTGGCTTCCTCCAGTTGTTTTGGCCTTGCTCCAGTTGCTTCGGCTTGCTCCAGCTGTCTTGGCCTTGCTCCAGCTGTCTTGGGCTTGCTCCAGTTATCTTGCGCTTTCTCGAGTTGTCTTGGGCTTGCTCCGGTTGTCTTGGCCTTGCTCAGTTGTCTTGGGCATGGCCTAGCTGTCTTGGGCTTGCTCTTGTTGTCTTGGCCTTGCTCCAGTTGTATTGGCCTTGCTCCAGTTCTATTCAGCTTGCTCCATTTGTCTTGGGCTTTTTCCAGTTGTCTTGGGTTTGCTCTGGTTGTCTTGGCCTTGCTCTAGTTGTCTTAGGCTTGCTCCCGTCGACTTGGGCTTTCTCCAGTTGTCTTGGCCTTCCCAGTTGCCTTTGGCTTTCTCTAGTTGTCTTGGCCTTGCTCTAGCGCTATTCGACTTTATCTAGTTGTATTGGGCTTGCTTCAGTTGTCTTTGCCTTGTTCTAGTTATCTTGGCCTTGCTCTAATTGTTTTGGGCTTGCTCGATTTGTCTTCGGCTTGCTTTAGTTATCTTGGCCTTCCTCCAGTTTTCTTAGGCTTGCTCCATCTGTATTGGCCTTGCTCCAATTGTCTTGGGCCAGCTCATGTTGTTTTTGGCTTGCTCAAGTTTTCTTGGACTTGCTCCAGTTGTCATGGGCCTGTTCCAGTTAACTTGGGCTTACTCTTGTTGTCTCGAGCTTGGTCCAGTTGTCTTGGGCCTGTTCCAGTTAACTTGGGCTTACTCTTGTTGTCTCGAGCTTGGTCCAGTTGTCTTGGGCTTGCTCCAGTTGTCTTTGGCTTGCTCCAGTTGTCTTGGCATTGCTCCAGTTGTCTTGGCCTTGCCCTAGCTTTCTTAGACTTCCTCCAGTTGTCTTGGGCTTGCTCTAGTTGTCTTGGACTTGCTCCAGTTGTCTTTGGCTTGCTCCAGTTCTCTTGGCCTTGCTCTAGTTGTCTTCGCCTTGCTTCACTTGTCTTGGCCTTCCTCCAGTTGTCTTGGGCCTGCTCTTGTTGTCTTGGGTTTGCTACAGTTGTCTTGGGCTTGCTCAAGTTTTCTTGGCCTTGCTCCAGTTGTCTTGGCCTTGCTCGAGTTGTTTTGGGCTTGCTGCAATGGTCTTGGTCTTGCTCTAGTTGTCTTAGGCTTCCTCCAGTTGTCTTGGGCTTGGCCAGTTGTATTGGGCTTGCTCCAGTTGTCTTGGGCTTGCTCTAGTGGTCTTGGCCTTGCTCCAGTTGTCTTGGGCTTGCACCTACAGTCTTGGCATTGCTCTACTTG
This sequence comes from Penium margaritaceum, assembly GCA_023375785.1. Taxonomy (NCBI): domain Eukaryota; kingdom Viridiplantae; phylum Streptophyta; class Zygnematophyceae; order Desmidiales; family Peniaceae; genus Penium; species Penium margaritaceum. Next base: position 56,090 of record SZWC01003775.1, read on the forward strand.
TTTTGGCCTTTCTCGTGTTGTCTTGGCCTTGCTTCAACTGGAGCAAGCCAAAGAAAACAGGAGCAAGCCAAAGAGAACTGGATCAAAGCCAAGACAACTAGAGCACTCCCAAGACAACTAGAGCAAGCCTGATACAACTGGAGCAAGGCCAAGACAACTGGAGAAAACCCAAGACAAGTGGAGCAAGTCTAAGATAACTCGAGCAAGCCCAAGATAACTGAAGCAAGCCCAAGAAAACTGGAGAAAGTCTAAGACAAGTAGAGCAAGGCCAAGACAGTTGGAGCAATGCCAAGAAACATGGAGCAAACCCAAGACAACTAGAGCAAGCCAAAGAAAACTAGAGCATGGCCAAGACAATTGGAGTAAGCCCAAGACAACCGGAGCAAGTCCAAAACAAGGAGAGCAAGCTCAAGACAACTGGAGTAAGGTCAAGACAACTAGAGCAAGCTCAAGACAACTAGAGCAAATTGAAGACAAGTGGAGCCTGTCCGAGACAACCGGAACAAGGCTAAGACATCTACAGCACGCCAAAGACAACTAGAGCGAGCTAAATAGAGCTGGAGCAATGCCAAGATAACTAGAGCAAGCCCTAGACACCCGGAGTAAGCCCAAAACTACATGAGCAAGGAAAAGAAAACTGGAGCAAGGCCAAGACAACAGGAGCAAGCCCAAGATAGCTGGAGCAAGCCCAAAGGAATTGGAACAAGGCCAAAACAACTGGAGGAAGCCAAAGACAACTAGAGCAAGTACAAGAGAGCAAGAGCAAGGCCAAGACAGCTGGAGCAAGCCCAAAGGAATTGGAACAAGGCCAAAACAACTGGAGGAAGCCAAAGACAACTAGAGCAAGTACAAGAGAGCAAGAGCAAGGCCAAGACAGCTGGAGCAAGGCCAATACAACTGGAGCAAGCCCAAGACAATTGGAGCAAGCCCAAAAGAGCTGAAGCAAGGCCAAGACAACTTCAGCAAGGCCAAGATAACCGGAACAAGGCCAAGACAACTTGAGCAAGGCCAAGACAAC
>SZWC01003775.1:58255-74498 GCA_023375785.1 Penium margaritaceum
TTGGAGCAAGGCCAAGACAACTGGAGCAAGGCCAAGACAATTGGAGCAAGGCCAAGATAGCTGGAGCAAGCACATGACAACCAAAGCAAGGCCAAGACAACTGGAGCCAGCCCAAGACAACTTGGGCTTGGTCTAGGTGTCTTGGCCTTGCTCCAGTTGTCTTGGCCTTGCTCTCGTAGTCTTAGCCTTGTTCCAATTGTCTTGGCCTTAATCTAGCTGTCTTGGGCTTGCTCTGATTTTCATGAGTTTGTTCCAATTGTCTTGGACTTGCTCTAGTTGTCTTGGGCTTGCTCTGATTGTCTTCGGCTTGCTCGAGTTGTCGTTGCCTTTCTCCAGTTGTCTTCGACTTGCTCCAGTTGTCCTGGGCTTGGTTCAGTTGTCTTGGGCTTGCTCGTGTTGTCTTGGGCTTGATCCACTTATCTTGGGCTTGCTCTAGTTGTCTTGGTCTTGCTCCGATTGTCTTGAGCTTGCTCGAGTTGTCTTGGCCTTCCTCCAGTTCTATCACGCTTGCTCTAGTTGTCTTAGGCTTGCTTTAGTTATCTTGGCCTTGGTCCAATTATCTTTGGCTTGCACTAGTTGTCTTTGGCTTGCTCCTGTTGTCTTAGCCTTGCTCCAGTTGTCTTGGACTTGCTCTAGCTGTTTTGGGCTTTCTCCAGTTGTATTAGGCTTGCTCCAGTTGTCATGGCCTTGCTCCAGTTGTATTGGCCTTGCTCGAGTTGTTTTGAACCTGCTCCAGGTGTCTTGGGCTTCCTTCGGTTCTGTTGGCCTTGCTCCAGATTTTAGGCTTGCTCTAATTGTATTTGGCTTACTCCTGTTGTCTTGGGCTTGCTCCAGTTATCGTGGCCTTGCTCTAAATGTCTGAGGCTTGCTCGAGTTGTATTGGGCTTGCCTTAGTTTTCTTGGGCTTGCTCCAGTTGTATCGGGCTTGCGCCAATTGTCTTGGCCTTGCTCTAGTCATCTTGGCCTTGCTCCAACTGTCTCGGCCTTGCTCCAGTTCTCTTGGCCTTTCTCCAGTTGTCTTGGCCTTGCTCCAATTGTCTTGGCCTTGCTCAAACTGTCTTGGCCTTGCTCCAGTTGTTTAGGCCTTGCTCCAGTTGTCTTGGCCTTGCTCCAGTTGTCTTGGCCTTCCTCAAGCTTTGTTGGGCCTGCTCTAGTTGTCTTGGGCTTGCTCTAGTTATCTTGGCCTTTCTCTAGTTGTCTTGGCCTTTCTCTAGTTGTCTTTGACCTGCTTCAGTTGTTCTGGGCTTGTCCCAGTTGTCTTGGGCTTGCTCCAGTAGTCTTCGGCTTGCTCTAGTGGTCTTGGCCTTGCGTCAGTAGTCTTGGCCTTGCTCTAGTTGTCTTCGGCCTGCTCTAGTTGTCTTAGACTTCCTCCAGTTGTCTTATGCTTGGCCAGTTCTCTTGGGCTTTCTCCAATGGTCTTGGGCTTTCTCCAATGGTCTTGGCCTTGCTCAAGTTGTCTTGGGATTGCTCCAATTCTCTTGGATTTGCTCTTGTTGTCTCGGCCTCGCTCTGGTCGTCCTGGCCTTGCAACTGTTGTCTTGGCCTTGCTCCAGTTGTCTTGGGCTTGCTCTAGTTGTCTTGGGCTTGCTCCAGTTTTCCTAGCCATGCTCCAGGTGTCTTTGGCTTGCTCCAGTCGTCTTCGGCTTGCTGTAGTTGTCTTCGGCTTGCTCCAGTTTTCTTGGCCTTGCTCTAGTTGTCTTGGGCTTGCTCCAGTTGTCTTGGGCTTGCTCCTGTTGTCTTGGCCTTGCAACAGTTTTCTTCGGCTTGCTCCATTTGTCTTGGGCTTGCTCCAATTGTCTTGGGCTTGCTCCACTTGTCTTAGCCTTGCTCATTTTGTCTCGGCCTTGCTCTAGTCGTCTTGGGCTTTGTCAACTTGTCTTCGGCTTGCTCCAAATTTCTTGGGCTTGCTCCTTGTGTCTTGGACTGACTCCAGTTTTATTTGGCTTGCTCCAGTTGTCTTGGCCTTGCTCCAGTTGTATAAGGCTTTCTCTAGTTGTATTGGGCTTGCTCCACTTGTCTTGGCCTTGCTCCACTTACCTTTGGCTTGCTCCAGTTATCTTTGGCTTGCTCCAGTTGTTTCGGGCTTACTCCAGTTGTCTTGGGCTTGCTGCATTTGTCTTGGCCTTGCTCCACTCGTGTCAGGCTTGCTCTAGTTGTCTTGCGCTTGCTCCATTTGTCTTGACCTTGCTCCAGTTATATTTGGCTTGCTCAAGTTGTCTTTGGCTTGCTCCAGCTGTCTTAGCCTTGCTCTAGCTGTTGAGGACTTGCTCTAGTTGTCTAGGGCTTGCTCCAGTCGTCTTGGGCTTGCCTTTGTTGTCTTGGCCTTGCTCTAGCTGTCTTGGCCTTGCTCAAGTTGTTTTGGGTTTCTCCAGGTGTCTTGGGCTTGCTCCAGTTCTCTTGGCCTTGCTCCAGTTTTCTTGGGCTTGCTCCAGGTGTCTTGACTTGCTCAAGTTGTATTGGCCTTGCTCCAGTTGTCTTAGGCTTGCTCAGGTTGTCTTGTTCTTGCCCCAGTTGTCTTGGGATTACTCCACTTGTCTTGGGCTTATTCAATGAGTCTTGGCCTGCTCCAGTTGTCTTGAGCTTGATCCAGTTGTCTTGGGCTTGCTCCAGTTTTCTTCGCCTTGCTATAGTTGTCTTGGCTTTACTCAAGTTGTCTTAGGATTGCTTCGGTTAACTTGGGCTTGCTCAAGTTGTCTTGGTCATGCTCCAGCTGTCTTGGACTTGCTCGTGTTGTCTTGGACTTGCTCCAGTTCTCTTGGCCTTACTCCAGTTGTCTTGGCCTTGCTCAAGTTGTCTTACCCTTGCTCTAGTTGTCTTAGCCTTGCTCCAATTGTCTTGGGCTTGCTCTAGTTGTCTTGGGCTTGCTCCAACTGTCTTGGGCTTGCTCCAGATGTCTTGGGCCTACTCCAGTTGTGTTGGCCTTGCTCCAGTTTTATTGGGCGTGCTCCAGTGGTCTTGGGTTTACTCCAGTTGTCTTGGCCTTGATTCAGTTGTCTTGGGTTTGCTCCAGTTGTCTTTGGCTTGCTCCAGTTGTCTTGGGATTGCTTTTGTTGTCTTGGGCTTGCTCTAGTTGTCTTGGCCTTGCTACAGTTGTCTTGGTCTTGCTCCAGTTGTCTTGGGCTTGCTTCAGTTGGCTTGATCCACTTGTATTGGGCTTGTTCCTGTTGTCTTGTGCCTATTCCAGTTGTCTTGGGATCGCTCCAGTTGTCTTGGCCTTGCTCCAAGTGTCTTGGACCGGCTCCAGTTGTCGTGGGCGTGTTTCAATTATCTTGGCCTTGCTCCACTTGTCTTGGCCTTGCTCCAGCTGTTTTTGGCTTGCATCAGGTGTCGTGGGCTTGCTCCAGTTCTCTTTGCCTTGCTCTAGTTTTCATGGCCTTGCTCTAGTTGTCTTAGGCTTGCTCTGGTTGTCTTGCCCTTGTCCCAATTTTCTAGTGCTTGCTCCAGTTGTCTTGGGCTTGCTCCAGTTGTTGTGGCCTTGCTCTAGTTGTCTGGGGCTTGCTCCAGCTATCTTGGCCTTGCTCCAGTTGTCTTGGGCCTGCTCCCGTTCTCTTGGGCTTGCTCCAGTTGTCTTGGCCTTGCTCCAGTTGTCTTGGCCTTACTCTAGTTGTCTTGGGCCTGCTCTAGTTGTTTTGGGCTTGCTCCAGTTGTCTTGGGCTAGCTCTTGTTTTCTTGGCCTTGCTCCAGTGGTATTGGCCTTGCTCTAGTTGTCTTGGACAATGTCCAGTTGTCTTGGGCTTGCTTTAGTTGTTTTAGCCTTGCTCCAGTTGTCTTGGAACTGCTCTAGTTGCTTTGGGCTTGCTCCAGTTGTCTTGGGCTTGAACCAGTAGTCTTGGCCTTACTCCAGTTGTCTTGGCCTTGCTCCAGTTGTTTTGGGCTTGCTCCAAGTGCATTGGGCTTGCTCCAGTTGTCTTGGCCTTGCAAAAACTTTCTTCGGCTAGCACCAGTTATCTTGGGCTTGCTCCATTTGTCTTGGGCTTGCTCCTCTTGTCTTGGCCTTGCTCCAGTTGTCCCTGCCTTGCTCCAGTTGTCTTGGGCTTGGTCAACTTGTCTTGGGCTTGCTCTAGTTTTCTTGGGCTTGCTCCTTGTGTCTTGCGCCTGCTCTAGTTGTCTTGGGCTTGCTCCAGTTGTATTGGCCTTGCTGTAGTTGTATCAGGCTTGCTCCAGTTGTACTAAGCTTGCGCTAGTTGTCTTGGCTTGCTCGAGTTATCTTTGGCTTCCTCTAGTTGTTTTCGGCTTGGTCTACTTGTCTGGGGCTTGCTCCAGTTGTCTCGGGCTTGCTCCAGTTGTCTTGGGCTTGCTCCACTTGTCTTGGCCTTGCTTCAATTGTATCAGGTTTCCTCCAGTTGTCTTGGGCTTGCTCCTGTTGTCTTGGCCTTACTCCAGTTATCTTTGGCTTGCTGAAGTTGTTTTTGGCTTGCTCCACCTGTCTTAGCCTTGCTCCAGCTCTGTGAGAATTGATCTAGTTGTCTTGGACTGCCTCCAGTTGTCTTTGGCTTTTTCCGGTTTTCTTGGCCTTGCTCCTGCTGTCTTAGCCTTGCTCTAGTTGTTTTGGGGTTCTCCGGGTGTTTTGGGCTTGCTCTGGTCTCTTGGCCTTGCTCCTGTTTTCTTGGGCTTGCTCCAGTTGTCTTGGGCGTGCTCCAGTTCTCTTGGGCGTACTCCACTGGCCTTGGCCTTGCCCCAGCTGTCTTAGGCTTGCTTAAGTTGTCTTGGTCCTGCCCCAATTATCTTGGACTTGCTCCAGTTGTCTTGGGCTTACTCCAGTTGTCTTGGCCCGCTCGAGTTGCCTTGAGCTTGCTCCAGTTGTCTTGGGTTTGCTCCAGTTTTCTCTACCTTGCTCCAGTTGTCTTGGCTTTGCTCAAGTTGTTTTGGGCTTGCTCTAGTTGTCTTGGGCCTGCTCCACTTGTTTTGGACTTGCTCTATGTGTCCTCGGCCTGCTCTTGTTCTCTTGGCCTTAGTCCAATTTTCTTGGGCTTGCTCCAATAGTCTTTAGCTTCCTCTAGTTGTCTTTTGCTTGCTCCAGTTGTCTTGGCTTTGCTCTAGTTGTCTTAGGCTTGCTCTAGTTGTCTTGGGCTTTTCTTGGTTGTCTTTAGCTTGCTCTAGTTGTCTTGGGCTTGCTCCAGTTGTCTTGACTTTGCTCTAGTTGTCTTGGGCTTGCTCAAGCTGTCTTGGCCTTGCTCTAGTTGTCTTGGCCTTGCTCCAGTTGTCTTCGGCCAACTCCAGTTCTCTTCGGCTCGCTCCAGTTATCTTGGCCGTCCTCCAATTATCTTGGCCTTGCACCAGTTGTTTTGACTGTGCTCCACTTGTCTTGGACCTGCTCCTGTTGTGTTGGGCATGCCCCGGCTGTCTTTGCCTTGTTCCAGTTGTCTTTGGCCTGCTCCAGTTGTCTTGGGCTTGCTCCAGTTGTCTTGGGCTTGCTCCAGTTGTCTTTGCCTTGCTCCAGTTGTCTTGGGCTTGCTCCAGTTTTCTTCACCTTTCTCCATTTGTCTTGGCTTGCTGCAATTGTCTTGGCCTTGCTCGAGTAGTTTTGGCCTTGCTCCAGTTGTTTTGGCCTTGCTCGAGTTGTCCTGGCCTTGCTCCAATTATCTTTGGGCCTGCTCCAGTTGTTTTGGGCTTGCTGCAGTTGTCTTGGCCTTGCTCCAGTTGTCTTGGCCTTGCTCTAGTTGTCTTTGGCCTGCTCAAGTTGTCTTCGGCGTGCTCCAGTTTTCTTGGACTTGCTCCAGTTTTATTCACCTAGCTCCTGTTGTATTGGCCTTGCTCCGGTTTTGTTGGGCTTGCTCCAGTTCTCTCAGGCTTTCTCTAGTTGTCTTGGACTTGCTCCAGTTGTCTTGGGCTTGCTCCAGTTGTCTTCGCATTGCTCCAATTGTCTTTGGCCTGCTCAGTTGTCTTGGGCTTGCTCCAGTTGTCTTGGGCTTGTTCCAGTTGTCTAGGCCTTGCTCCGGTTGACTTGAGCTTGCTTCAGTTTTCTTGGCCTTGCTCCATTTGCCTTGGCTTGCTGCAGTTGTCTTGGGCTTGGTCCAGTTGTCTTGGGCTTGCTCCAGTTGTCCTGGCCTTGCTCCAGTTGTCTTGTCTTGCTCCAGATCTCTTGGTCTTGTTCCAGTTGTCCTGGGCTTGCTCCAGTTGACTTGGCCTTGCTCCCGTTGGCTTGGCCTTGGTCTTGTTGTTTTGGGCTTTCTCCAGGTGTTTTGGGCTTGCTCCAGTTATCTTGGCCTTGCTGCAGTTTTCCTTGGCTTGCTCAAGTTGTCTTGGGCTTTCTCCAATTGTCTTGGGCTTGCTCCAATTTTCTTGGACTTGCTCCTCTTGTCCGGGACTTGCTCTAGCTGTCTTGGCCTTGTTCATGTTGTCTTGGCATTGTTCTAGTTGTCTTGGCCTTGCTCCAGTTGTCTTTGCCTTGCTCCGGTTGTCTTGGGCTTGCTCCCGTTGTCTTGGGCTTGCTCCAATTGTCTTGGGCTTGCTCTAGCTGTCTTGGACTTTTTCTAGTTGTCTTGGCATTGCTCCAGGTTTGTTCGGCTTGCTCCAGTTGTCTTGGGTTTGCTTGAGTTGTATTGGCCTTTCTTCAGTTGTCTTGGCTAGCTCAAGTTCTCTTGGCCTTGCTCCGGTTTTCTTGGCCTTGCTTTAGTTGTCTTTGGCTTGCTCCAGCTATCTTGCACTTTTCCCAGTTGTCTTGGGCTTCCTCTAGTTGTCTTGGGCTTGCTCCACTTGTCGTGGCCATGCTCTAGTTGTCTTGGGCTTGCTTTAGCTGTCTTGGCCTTGCTCCAGTTGTCTTGGCCTTGCTCCAGCTATCTTGGCGTTACTCTAGTTGTCTTGGCCTTACTGAAGTTGTGTTGGGCCTACTCCAGTTGTCTTGGGCTAGCTCCAGTTTTCTTGGGCTTGCTCCAGTTTTCTTGGCCTTGCTCCAGTTCTCTTGGCCTTGCTGCAGTTGTCTTGGGCTTGCTCCAGTTGTGCTGGGCTTGCTCCAGTTGTCTAATACTTGCTCCAATTTTCTTGGCCTTGCTCCAGTGGTCTTGGCCTTGCTGCAGTTGTCTTGGGCTTGCTCGAGTTGTCTTGGGCTTGCTCTACTTGTTTTGTCCTTGTTTGAGTTGTCTTGGAATTGCCCCAGTTGTCGTGGGCTTGCTCCAGTTGTCTTGGACTTGCTCCAGTTGTCTTGGCCTTGCTCCAGTTGTCTTGGCTTTGCTCTGGTTGTTTTGGGCTTGCTCTAGGTGTCTTGGACTTGCTCTAGTTGACTTGGCCTTGTAACAGTTTTCTTGGGCTTGCTTTAGTTGTCTTGGGCTTCCTCCTATTGTCTTGGGCTTGCTTCACTTGTCTTGGCCTTGCTCCAGTTGTCTTGGCCTTGCTCCAGTTGTCTTGGGCCTGGTCCACTTGGCGTGGGCTTGCTCCAGTTGACTTTGGCTTGATCCTTGTGTCTTGGGCTTTCTCGAGTTGTCTTGGGCTTGCTCCACTTGTCTTCGGCTTGCTCCAGTTGTATCAAGCTTGCTTCAATAGTCTAGGGTTTGCTCTAGTTGTCTTGGCCTTGCTCCAGTTATCTTTGGCTTGCTCCAGTTGCCTTTGGCTTGGTCCACTTTGTTGGAAAATTTTAGTGAAGCCAAAACCGGAGTGGAAGCTAGAGGCAAGGCTGACATGTGACTGAGACGGAATGGAAGGCGGAAGGAATGAAACGATGAATGATGGATTGATAGAAGGCAAGAAACAACAGAACATCTAGCTAGCCTAAGTAGCAGTGGGGCCCGTAGGGCGGTTGGTCCTAGTGCTAGGGTAAGGCCCCCTGCTACGGGGGGTGGTGGAACGCATGCAGCCGCAACCATCGTGCTCCTGCTCCTGATGATGCTCTGTGCGGAGTCGCTTTGTTTCTCCGCACGACGGGCTCTTTTTGGTGGTCTCCGTTACTTGAAGCAGGCGTGACGTTGCCTTGGTCTTGTTCGTTACGGACGTGCTGCTTGGTTATTTGTCTTCTCCCGTGGACTGAGGCGCATTGGCGGGCTGATCCTACCATTGGTTGTCCTGTGTAGCCCGTTGGTTGGCATTGTGGTGTGCTTGACTGGTTAGCCTGCAAAGAGAGGGAGGCTCGGTCAGTGTCATCGTCCGAGCCGTTGGCAACAGGATCCGGGGGAGGTGAACCGGCTGCGAGAGGGGTAGAGGAACATTTCCAATGGTCGTGGTCCGAGAGCAACGAGGGGCAGAAGGCAACATGGAGGGGTAGATGAGAAATCGTTTGGTTGCCGTGTGCATCTTGAATGTTATTCTGACACACTTGTTTTGGGCTTGCTCCAGCTGTCTTATGCTTGGTCCAGTTGTCTCGGGCTTACTCCAGTTATCTTGGCCTTGCTCCACTTGTCTTGGCCTTGCTCCAGTTGTATCAGGCTTGCTCCAGTTGTCTTTGGCTTGCTCCGGTTGTCTTGTCCTTGCTCCAGTTATCTCTGGCTTGCTCCAATTGTCGTTGGCTTGCTCAAACTGTCTTGGCCTTACTCCAGCTATCGAGGACTTGCTCCAGTTTTTTTGGGCTTGCTCTAGTTGTCTTGGACTTGCTCCAGTTGTCTTGGCGTTACTCCAGCTGTCTTGGCCTTGCTCTAGTACTTTTGAGTTCCTCCAGGTGTGCTTGGCTTGCCCCAGTTCTCTTGGCCTTGCTCAGATTGTCTTGGGCTTGCTCCAATTGTCTTGGGCTTGCTCCAATTGTTTGGGGCTTGCTCCAGTTGTGTTGGGTTTTCTCCAGTTGTCTTCCCCTTGCTCCACTTGTCTTAGGTCTGCTCTTGTTATCTTGGGCTTTCTTCAGTTGTCTTGGCCTTGCTCCAGTTGTTTTTGGCTTGCTCCAGCTATCTTGGCCTTGCTCCATTTGTCTTGGACTTGCTTTGGTTGTCTTGGGCTAACTCTAGTTGTCTTTGGCTTGGTCTAGATGTCTTGGCCTTGCTCTAGTTGTCTTGGGCTTGCTCCAAATGTCATGGGCTTGCTCAAGTTGTCTCGGGCTTGCACCAGTTGTCTCGGGCTTGCACCAGTTGTCTTTGGCACAACTGGAGCAAGCCCAAGACAAGTAGAGCAAGCCCAAGACAACTGGAGCAAGGCCAAGACAACTGGAGCAAGATCAAAACAACACGAGGAAGCCCAAGACAGCTTGAGCAATGCCAAGACAACTGGAGCAAGCCCACGACAACTAGAGCAAGCACAAGACAACTGGAGCAAGCCCAAGACAACTCGAGCAAGGCCAATTCAACTGGAGCAAGCCCAAGACAACTGAAGCAAGCCAGAGACAATTGGAGCCAGCCCAAGACAACTGGAGCAAGCCCAAGACATCTGGAGCAAGGCCAAGACAACTGGAGCACGCCCAACAAAACAAGAGCAAGGCCAAGACAGCTGGAGCAATCCCAAGACACCTGGAGCTAGCCTAAATCAAATGGGGCAAGGCCAAGACAACTGGAGCAATACCAAGACAAATCAAGCAAGCCCAAGACAGCTGGTGCAAGCCCAGGACAACTGGCGCAAGCCCAAGACAACTGGAGCAAGTCCAAGACAACTGGAGCAAGGCCAAGACAACTGGATCAAGCCCAAGGCAGCTGGATCAGGGCCAACACAACTCGAGCAAGCCCAAAACATTTAGAGCAAGCCCAAGACAACTGGCGCTAGGCCAAGACAACTGGACCAAGCCCAAGACAACTGGAGCAAGTCCAAGACAACTGGAGCAAGGCCAAGACAACTGGATCAAGCCCAAGGCAGCTGGATCAGGGCCAACACAACTCGAGCAAGCCCAAAACATTTAGAGCAAGCCCAAGACAACTGGCGCTAGGCCAAGACAACTGGACCAAGCCCAAGACAGCTGGAGCAGGGCCAATACAACTCGAGCAAACCCACAACGCTTAGAGCAAGCAAAAGACAACTGGGGCAAGCCCAAGACAACTAGAACAAGCCCATGACAACTGGATCAAGCCCCAAGCAATTGGAGCAAGTCCAAGACAGCTGGAGAAAGGCTACAAAAACTGGAGCAATCCAAGGACAACTGGAGCAAGCCAAAGATAACTAGGACAAAGCCAAGACAATTGCAGCAAGCCCAAGACAACTGGTGCAAGCCTGATAGAACTGGCGCAAGGCCAGTACAGCTGGATTATGCCCAAGACAACTGGAGCAAACCCGAGACGACTGGACAAAGCCCAAGACAACTGGAGCAAGCCCAAGACAACTGGGGCAAGCCCAAGACAACTGGAGCAAGCGTACGGCAACTTGAACAAGGACAAAAAACCTGGAGCAAGCCTAAGACAACTGGAGTAAGTCCAAGACAACTAGAGCAAGACCAGGACAAATCAAGGCAACCCAAGACAACTAGAGCAAGCCCAAGACAACTGGGGCAAGCCCAAGAGAACTGGAGCAAGCCTGATACAAGTTAAGCAAGGCCAATTCAACTGGAGCAAGCCAAAGACAGCTCGAGCAAGCCCAAAACAACTGGAGGAAGGCCAAGACAACCGGAGCAAGGCCAAGACAACTAGAGCAAGCTCAAGACAACTAGAGTAAGACCAAGACAACACGAAAATGCCCAAGACACCTGAAGCAAGCCCAAAACAACTGAAGCAAGGCCAAGACAGGTGGGGAAAGGCCAAGAAAAATGGGGCAAGCCCAAGACAAGTGGAGCAAGTCCAAGACAACTGGAGAACGCCCAAGACAGCTGGAGTAACGCCAAGAAAACTGGAGCAAGCCTCAGAAAATTGGAGCAAGCCCAACACAACTGGAGCAAGGCCAAGACAACTAGAGAAAGGCCAAAACAACTGGAGCAAGACCTGGATAACTTGAGCAAGCCAATGACAACTGGAGAAGGAGCAAGACAACTCGAGCAAGGCCAAGACAACTGGAGCAATGCCAAGACAACTGGACCAATCCAAAGACAACAGGAGGAGGTCCAAGACAACTGGAGCAAGGCCAAGAGAACTGGATCAGGCCAAGACCACTAGAACAAGGCCAAGACAACTGGAGCAAGGCCAAGACAGTTGGAGAAAGCCCACGAAAACTGGAGCAAGGCCAAGACAACTGAAGTGAGCCCAACACAACTGGAGCAAGCCCATGAAAACTGGGGCAAGACCATGAAAACTGGAGCAAGCCCAAGACAACTGGAGCAAACCCAATACACCTGAAGCAATCAAAAAACAACTGGGGCAAGGCCAAGACAACTGAAGCAAGGCCAAGACAACTAGAGCAAGGCCAAGACAACTGGAGCAAGCCCAAGACAACTGGAGCAAGTCCAAGACAACTGGAGCAAGGCCAAGACAACTGAAGCAAGGCCAAGACAACTAGAGCAAGGCCAAGACAACTGGAGCAAGCCCAAGACAACTGGAGCAAGTCCAAGACAACTGGAGCAAGGCCAAGACAACTAGAGCAAGCCCGAGACAACTGAAGCAAGTCCAAGACAAAAAAAGCAAGCCCAAGACAACTTGGGCAAGCCCAAGACAACTGGAGCAAGCCGAAGGCAACTGGAGGAAGGCTGAGACAACTGGAGCAAGCCCAGGACAACTGGAGCAAGCCCAAGACAACTGGAGCAGGGCCAAGCGACTTGAGCAAGCCGAAGACAACTAGAGCAAGTCCAAGAAAACTGGGGCAAGCCCAAGACAACTGGAGCAAGCCGAAGACAACTAGAGCAAGTCCAAGAAAACTGGGGCAAGCCCAAGACAACTGGAGCAAGCCGAAGTCAACTGGAGGAAGGCCAAAACAACTAGAGCAAGCCCAAGACAACTGGAGCAAGTCCAAGACAGTTGGAGGAAGGCTAAGAAATCTGGCGCAAGCCAAAGACAACTAAAACAAGCATGCAATGTGACATGACAACTATGAAAAATGACAAATATATAAAATGACAAGTATTCAAAATGACATATATATTAACAGACATAAAAAATGAGAGATATGTAAAACAAAAAATACATGGAATGAAAAATACGTGAAATGAAAGATATGTAACATGAACATTTTACATATTGACAAATATGTAAAATGGCAATTACATAAAATGAAAAATTTGAAAGATAAGAAATATATCACAAGAGGAATCAAATGACAAATATATAGAATGATGAATATATAAAAGGACATACATATAACATAAAATACATATAAAACGACAAAGTTATTAAATGACAGGTATATAAAATGACAAATACTTTCAATGACAAACAAAGAAAATGAAAATTATGTAAAATGTCAAATATATAGGGTGATAAATATGTAAAAAAAATATTTCAAATGACAAAATATGTAAAATGACAAATATTTACAAAGACAAATACTACATATCAACAACATTTAGAATTCCTTACATGTAATATGACGAATAGGTATCTTTAATAATATATAAAAAACCAAATAAGTATATCGACTGACATATAAACATACAAATATATGAAGTGACAAATATTTCCAACGAAAGACATGTAAAATGACAGATAAATCAAATGAAAAATATGTAAAGGGAAGTTTTGTAAAATGAAAAATATGTAAAATAAAATGTATGTAAACATATAAATATATTAAATGACAAGTATATAGAATTTCAAATATGTAAAATGATAGATATTGAGAATGAAATGTTCATTGGATGAAGAATGTGTAAATTTATCTAATTGCTAAATTAAAAAATATTTTAAGTGAAAACTATGTAAGGTGACAAATATGTAAAATGACAAATATGTAAAATGACGAGACTATGAAATGACAAATATGAGAAATGACAAACATGTAACATGACATATATGTCAAATTTCGAATACGCAAAATAAGAGATATGTTGACTAAAAAACATTTCAATTGACAAATATGCAAAATGACAAACATTTAAAATGACAAATATGTTAAATTACTAATATGTACAATTCAGAATATATGAAAGGACAAAGATATAAAATGGCCAGCATGGAAAAACCTTAAATGTATAAAATGACAAATATAAAATGAAAATATGTAAATTGACTAATGTGGAAATTGACAACTACTAAAATTGATAAATTATTCAATGACAAACGTATTACATGGCGAATATATAAAATAACAAAATCCGTACAATAAAACGATATAAAATGACAAGTATGTAAATTGACCTATATACAAAATGACATGTAAGGAAAACACAAAATATGATATATGACAGATAAATGAAACAAAAACTACATAAAATGGCATGAAAAATATATGTAATGGAAAATATATAAAATGACAAATATACAGAATGACAGATGAATAAAAGGAAACATGTGTAAAATGGCAATTGTGTGGAATGACAAATATATGAAATGAAAAATATGTAAAATGACAGTTATGTAACATGACCAATTAAAAGAGTTACAACTAAAAAAAATGACATATATATGAAATAGAAAACATGCTGAATAAAAAAATATATAAAAAGTAAAATATATAAAATAACACGTATATAAAATGACAGATCTATGAAGTGGAAAAATATGTAAATGAAAAATGTACCAAATGAGAAATGTATTAAATGATGGATACGTAAAATGAATAATATGTGAAATGACAAATACATAAAATGACAAAGATGTGAAGTGACAAATATAGAAAATCACAAAGTATTTAAGATGACAAATATGTAAAGAGATAAATATGTAAAATGACAAGTATATAAAACGTCAATTATATAACCAGGCCAGGACAACTGAGGCAAGCCCAAGACAACTGGAGCAAGCCCAAGACAACTGGAGCAAGCACAAGAAAACTGACGCAAGGCCAAGGTAACTGGAGCAAGCCCGGAGACCTGGAGAAATCCCAAAACAACTAGAGCAAGGCCATGAAAACTGGAGCAAAGGCAATAAAACTGGAGCAAGCCCAAGACAAATAGAGCAAGCCCAAGACAACTGGAGCAAGCCCTAGACAACTGGAGCAAGTCCAAGACAGCTGGAGCAAGGCAAAGGAAACTGGAGAAAGCCAAAGACAACGGGAGCAAGCCAACGATCATTGGAGCAAGGCCAATACACCTGGAGGAAGCCCAAAACAACTAGAGCAAGACCAATACAACTGGAGCAAGGCCATGACAACTAGAGCAAGCCCAAGACAGCTGGAGCAAGCCCAGGAAAGCTAGAGCAAGCGCAATACAACTGGAGCAAGCCCAACACAAGTGGACCAAACCAAAGACAATTGGAGCAAGGCCAAGACAACTGGAGCAAGCCCACGACAACTGAACAAGACCAAAACAACTGGAGCAAGGCCAAGACAACTCGAGCAAGCCCAAGACACCTAGACAAGCCAAAAACAACTGGAGCAAGGCCAAGACAACATTAACAAGGCCAAGACAACTGTAGCAATACCAAGACAAATGGAGCAAGCCCAAGACAAATGAAGCAAGTCCAAGACAACTAGACCAAGGCAAACAAAAGTGGAGCCTCCCAACACAACTGCAGCAAGCCCAATACAACTGGAGCATGCCGCAGACAACTGGAGCAAGGCCAAGACGACTGGAGCAAGGGCAAGCGAACTGGAGCAAGCCCAAGACAACTTGAGCAGGCCCAAGAAAACTGGACCAAGGCCAAGACAAGTGGGGGAAGGCCCCGAAAACTGGCGCAAGGCCAAGACAATTCTAACAAGCCCAAGACAACTCGAGTAAGGCCAAGACAAATGAAGGAAGCCCAAGAAAGCTAGAGCAGGCCCAAGACAACTGGGGCAAGTTGAACACAACTGGAGCAAGCCTGATACCTCTGAAGCAAGGCCAAGACAACTGGAGCAAGGCCAAGACAGCTGGAGCAAGCCAAAAACAACAAGAGAAAGGCCACAATAACTGGAGCAAGGCGAATACAACTGGAGCAAGCTCAAAACAACTGAAGCAAGCCAAAGACAGCTGGAGCAAGTCCAAGACAACTGGAGCAAGGCCACGACAACTGGAGCAAGCACAAGGCAACTGGAGCAGTTCCAAGACAACTGGAGAAAGGCCAATACAACAACAGCAAGCCCAAGACAACTGAAGCAAGCCCAAGACAATTGGAGCAAGCCCAAGGTAACTGGAGCAATCCCAAGACAACTGAAGCAAGGTCAAGAAAACTGGATCAAGCCCAAGAAAACTGATGAAAGACCAAGACAACTGGAGCAAGCCAAAGACACCCGGAGCAAGCCCAAACCACCTGTAGCAAGGCCAAGACAACTGGGGCAAGGACGAGGCAACTGGAGCAAGCCCAAAACAACTGAAGCAAGTCCAAGACAACTGGAGCAAATCCAAGACAACTGGAGCAACGACAAGACAACTGGAGCAAGCCCAAGACAACTGGAGCAGGCCCAAGTCAACTGGAGCAAGGCGAAGAATACTGGAGCAAGCCCAAGACAACTGGAGCAAGCCGAAGACAACTGGAGAAAAGCCAACACAACTGGAGCAAGCCCAAGACAATTGGAGCAAGCCCAAGACAACTGGAGCAAGCCGAAGAAAACTGGAGAAAGGCCAAGACAACTGGAGCAAGCCCAAGACAGCTTGAGCAAGCCGCAAATAACTGGAGCAAGTCCAAGATAGCTGGAGCAAGTCTAAGACAACTTGAGCAAGCCAAGGAAAACTGGAGAAAGACATACATAACTGGAGCAAAGCCAAGACAATTGGAGCAAGCCCTAGATAACTGGATCAAGCCTGATACAACTCGAGCAAGGCCAAGACAACTGGAGCAAGCCCAAGACCATTGGAGCAAGCCCAAGACAACTGGGCCAAGCCCAACACAACTGGAGCAAGGCCAAGACAGCTGGAGCAAGGCAAAGGCAATTGGAGCAAACCCAAGACAACTGATGCAATCCCAAGACAACTGGAGCAAGCCCAAGACATCTAGGGCAAGGCCAAGACAGATGGAGCAAACCCAAGACTAATGGAGCAAGGCGAATACAACTAGAGCAAGCCAAAGACAACTGGAGCAAGCCCAAGACAACTGGACAAGCCCAAAACAACTCCAGTAAGCCTATGACAACTGGAACAAGGCCAAGAAAACCTGGAGCATGCCCAAGACAACTGGAACAAGACCAAAAAAACTGGGGCAAGCCCAAAAAAACTGGAGAAAGGCCAAGACAACTGGAGCAAGCGCAAGACAATTGGAGCAAGCAAAAATCACATGGAGCAAGGCCAAGACAACTGGAGCAAGGCCAATACAACTGGAGCAAGCCGAAGACAACTGGAGTAAGCCCAAGACAACTGAAGAATGTCCAAGACAACTAGAGCAATGCCAACATAGCTGGAGCAAGCCCAAGATAACTGGAGCAAGCCGAAGACAACTGGAGGAAGGCCAAGAAAGCTAGAGCAAGGCCACGAAAA
>SZWC01003775.1:75848-91308 GCA_023375785.1 Penium margaritaceum
AAGGCCAAGACAACTGGAGCAAGGCCAAGAAAACTGGAACAAGATCAAGACAACTGGAGCAAGCTCAAGACGATTGGAGCAGGCCAAAGACAGCTGGAGCAGGGCCAAGACAAGTGGAGCAAGGCCAAGACAAGTGGAGCAAGCCCAAGACAGCTGGCAAAGGCCCAATACAACTGGAGCAAGGCCAAGACAACTGGAGCAAGGACTAGACAACTGGAGCAATGCCAAGACAGCTGTAGCAAGCCCAAGACAACTGGAGCAAGGCCAAGACAACTGGAGCAAGGACTAGACAACTGGAGCAATGCCAAGACAGCTGTAGCAAGCCCAAGACAACTGGAGCAAGGCCAAGACAGCTGGAGCAAGGCTAGGAAAACTTGAGCAAGCCAAAGACAACTAAAACACGTCTACAATGTAAAATGACAAATGTATCCAATGACAAATTTATAAAATGACAAGTCTACAAAATGAAAGCTATGTAAAACGACACATGTAAAATGACAAATATGTAAAATGAAAAACAGATAAAATGACAAATATGTAACATGTCAAATTTATACAGTGACAAATATTTGAAATGATAAACATATCAAACACAAAATATGTAAGATAAACAATGCATCAAATGAGAAATATGTATAATGACAAATATATGGAAGGACAAATATAAAACATGACAGATATACAACATGAAATATGTATAAAATGACAAGTATATAAAATGACAGGTATACAAAATGACAAATAAGTCAAATGAAAAATATTGAAAATGAACAAAATTTAAAATTACAAATATATAAGGTTAAGAATATGTAACATTACAAACATGTAAATTGACAAAATATTGAAAATGGAAAATATATAAAATAGCAAATATGTGACATAAAGAGAATGTAGAATGACACATATATATAACAATGAATATGTGAACTGACTAATATATAAAATTACAAATATGTAAATCGACTAATGTATGAAATGAAAACTGTAAGAAGTGACAAATATTTCCAATGAGAAATATTTGAAATGAAAAGTTTTTAAAGAGGAAAATATGTAAAGTTTCAAATATGTAAAGTTACCAAATGTCTGAAATCATTAAACATATAAAGTGACTAACATGTAAAATGACAAAAGTTAGAATTGACGAAGATATAAGTTGCAAAATATGTATGGTGAAACATATGTAAAATGAAAAATATATATGAAGATAAATAAGCAATATGACAGACATTTTGAAAGGAAATCTGTAAAAGGACACACATATTTAATGACAAATGTATAAGATATGTCAAATGACAAAGATGTAAAAATACAAATATATAACATGACAGATATGTAAAAGGACAAGTACGTAAAATGGAAAATGTATAAATGAAGAATGTATAAAATAACAAATATTTGGAATGACTATGATGCAAAAGACAAAGATGTGTTATGAAGAACATAAAAACTGGAAAATGTTTACAATTACAAATATATGAAATGGCAAACATGCAAAATGACAAATATTTTCCAAACAAACAATACCTAAGACTACAAATATACAGAATAACAGATACGTTAAATGACAGATATGTAGAGTTACAAAAATGTAAAATGAAAAACACATTCAATGAAATACATGGAACATCACAGTTATGTAACATGACCAATTTATAAAGTGATAAATTTGGAAAATACAAAAATAATAAAAGTTACAAATATGCAAAAGAAAAATATATAATATAATACATTTCTTTTATGACAAGTATACAAAATGAAAGATCTGTCACATAACAGATGTACAAAATGACAAATGTATGAAATGAAACATACATAAAATGAAAAGTATGTACAATGAAAATTTTATAAAGTGACAAATACTTAAAATGAAACATGTAGCAAATGACGAATATATGAAATGATAAATATATGAAATGAAAAATATGTAAGATGAAAAATACATAGAATAGGAAATATGTAGTAATAAATATTGGAAATGATAAAGTATATAAGATGACAAATATGTAAAATGATAAAGATGTAAATGACAAAGATGTAAAATGACAAATACATAACAACGCCAAGACAACTGGAGCAAGCCAAAGACAACTGGAGCAAGCCCAAGACAACTGGAGCCAGCTCAAGAACACTGGAGCAAGCCCAAGAGAACTGGAGCAAGCCCAAGACATATGGAGCAAGGCCAAGACAACTCGAGCAAGCCCAAAACATTTAGAGCAAGCCCAAGACAACTGGCGCAAGCCCAAGACAACTGGCGCAAGCCCAAGACAACTGGCGCAAGCCCAAGACAACTGGCGCAAGCCCAAGACAACTGGCGCAAGCCCAAGACAACTGGCGCAAGCCCAAGACAACTGGCGCAAGCCCAAGACAACTGGCGCAAGCCCAAGACAACTGGCGCAAGCCCAAGACAACTGGCGCAAGCCCAAGACAACTGGCGCAAGCCCAAGACAACTGGCGCAAGCCCAAGACAACTGGCGCAAGCCCAAGACAACTGGCGCAAGCCCAAGACAACTGGCGCAAGCCCAAGACAACTGGCGCAAGCCCAAGACAACTGGCGCAAGCCCAAGACAACTGGCGCAAGCCCAAGACAACTGGCGCAAGCCCAAGACAACTGGCGCAAGCCCAAGACAACTGGCGCAAGCCCAAGACAACTGGCGCAAGCCCAAGACAACTGGCGCAAGCCCAAGACAACTGGCGCAAGCCCAAGACAACTGGCGCAAGCCCAAGACAACTGGCGCAAGCCCAAGACAACTGGCGCAAGCCCAAGACAACTGGCGCAAGCCCAAGACAACTGGCGCAAGCCCAAGACAACTGGCGCAAGCCCAAGACAACTGGCGCAAGCCCAAGACAACTGGAGCAAGCCAAAGACAACTAGAGCAAAGCCAAGACAGTTTAAGCAAGCCCAAGACAACTGGTGCAATCCTGATACAGCTGGAGCAAGGCCAATACAACTGGATTAATCCCAAGACAACTGGAGCAAGCCTGATACGACTGGACAAAGCCCAAGACAACTTGAGCAAGCCCAAGAAAACTGGGGCAAGCCCAAGACATCTCGAGCAAGCGTACGGCAACTTGAACAAGGATAAAAACCTGGAGCAAGCCTAAGACAACTGGAGGAAGTCCAAGACAACTAGAGCAAGACCAAGAAAACTATACCAAGGCCAAGACAATTGGAGCAAGCCCAAGAAACTTGGATCAAGCCGAGAACAACAGAAGCAAGGCCACGACAAATTGAGCAAGGCCAAGAGCACAGAAGCTAGCCTAGAAAAACTGGAGAAGAGCCAAGAAAACTGGAGCAAGCTCAAGAAAACTGGAGAAAGCCCAGGACAACCGGAGCAGAGCCAAGACAAGTGGAGCACGGCCAAGACACCTGGAGCAAGACGAAGAAAACTGGAGCAGGCCCAAAACAACTGTAGCAAGGTGAAGATAACTGGAGCAACAACAAGACAACTGGAGCAAGGCCAAGACAACTTGAGGAATGTAGAGACAGCTCTAGCAAGTCCAAGACAACTCGAGCAAGACCAAAACAAATCATGGCAACCCAAGACAACTAAAGCAAGTCCAAGACAACTGCGGCAAGCCAAAGAGAACTGGAGCAAGCCTGATACAAGTTAAGCAAGGCCAATTCAACAGGAGCAAGCCGAAGACAACGTGAGCAAGCCCAAGACATCTGGAGCAAGGCCAAGACGACTAGAGAGAGGCCAAAACAACTGGAGCAAGACCAGGACAACTGGAGCAGGCCAAAGACAACTGGAGCAGGCCAAAGACAACTGGAGCAGGCCAAAGACAACTGGAGCAGGCCAAAGACAACTGGAGCAGGCCAAAGACAACTGGAGCAGGCCAAAGACAACTGGAGCAGGCCAAAGACAACTGGAGCAGGCCAAAGACAACTGGAGCAGGCCAAAGACAACTGGAGCAGGCCAAAGACAACTGGAGCAGGCCAAAGACAACTGGAGCAGGCCAAAGACAACTGGAGCAGGCCAAAGACAACTGGAGCAGGCCAAAGACAACTGGAGCAGGCCAAAGACAACTGGAGCAGGCCAAAGACAACTGGAGCAGGCCAAAGACAACTGGAGCAGGCCAAAGACAACTGGAGCAGGCCAAAGACAACTGGAGCAGGCCAAAGACAACTGGAGCAGGCCAAAGACAACTGGAGCAGGCCAAAGACAACTGGAGCAGGCCAAAGACAACTGGAGCAGGCCAAAGACAACTGGAGCAGGCCAAAGACAACTGGAGCAGGCCAAAGACAACTGGAGCAGGCCAAAGACAACTGGAGCAGGCCAAAGACAACTGGAGCAGGCCAAAGACAACTGGAGCAGGCCAAAGACAACTGGAGCAGGCCAAAGACAACTGGAGCAGGCCAAAGACAACTGGAGCAGGCCAAAGACAACTGGAGCAGGCCAAAGACAACTGGAGCAGGCCAAAGACAACTGGAGCAGGCCAAAGACAACTGGAGCAGGCCAAAGACAACTGGAGCAGGCCAAAGACAACTGGAGCAGGCCAAAGACAACTGGAGCAGGCCAAAGACAACTGGAGCAGGCCAAAGACAACTGGAGCAGGCCAAAGACAACTGGAGCAGGCCAAAGACAACTGGAGCAAGCCCATGAAAACTGGAGCAAGGCAAAGAAAACTAGAGCAAGCTCAAGACAACTGGAGAAAGCCCAGGACAACTGGAGCAGGCCAAAGACAACTGGAGCAGGACTGGACAAGTGGAGGAAGGCCAAGACACCTAGAGCAAGCTCAAGAAAACTGGAGCAGGCCCGAGACAATAGTAGGAAGGCCAAGATAACTAGAGCAACCCAAGACAGCTGGAGCAAGGCCAAGACAACTAGAGAAAGGCAGAGACAGCTGTAGCAAGTCCAAGACAACTCGAGCAAGACCAAAACAAATCAAGGCAACCCAAGACAACTAGAGCAAGCCCAAGACAACTGGGGAAGCCCAAGAGAACTGGAGCAAGCCTAATACAAGTGGAGCAAGGCCAATTCAACTGAAGCAAGCCAAAGACAACTCGAGCAAGCCCAAAGCAACTGGAGGAAGGCCAAGACAACTGGAGCAAGGCCAAGACAACTAGAGCAAGCTCACGACAACTGTAGTAAGACCAAGACAACATGAACATGCCCAAGACACCTGAAGCAAGCCCAAAACAACTGAAGCAAAGCCAAGACAGGTGGAGCAAGGCCAAGAAAAATGGGGCAAGCCCAAGACAAGTGGGGCAAGCCCAAGACAACTGGAGAAATCTTAAGACAACTGGAGGAAGGCCAAGACAACTGGAGTAATGCCAAGAAAACTAGAGCGAGCCCAAGAAAATTTGAGCAAGCCCAACAAAACTGGAGCAAGGCCAAGACAACTGGAGACAGACCAAGAAAACTGGAGCAAGACCTAGATAACTGGAGCAAGCCAATGACAACTGGAGCAGGATCAAGACAACTAGAGCAAGGCCAAGACAACTGGAGCAACGCCAAGACAACTGGAGCAATCCCAAGACAACAGGAGGAGGCCCAAGACAACTGGAGCAAGGCCAAGAGAACTGGATCAGGCAATGACCACTCGAGCAAGGCCAAGACAACTGGAGCAAGGCCAAGACAGTTGGAGAAAGCCCAAGACAGCTGCAGCAAGGCCAAGACAACTGGATCAAGGCCAAGACAACTGGAGCAAGCCCAACATAACTGGAGCAAGCCCATGAAAACTGGAGCAAGATCATGAAAACTGGAGCAAGCCCAAGACACCTGAAGCAATCTAAAAACAACTGGGGCAAGGCCAAGACAACTGAAGCAAGGCCAAGACAACTGGAGCAAGGCCAAGACAACTGGAGCAAGCCCAAGACAACAGAAGCAAGTCCAAGACAACTGGAGCAAGGCCAAGACAGCTGGAGCAAGCCGAAGAAAACTGGAGCAAGTCCAAGAGAACTGGAGCAAAGCTAAGACAACTGGAGCAAGGACAATAAAACTTGGAGCAACCCAAGACAACTAGAGCAAGCCCAAGACAACTCGAGTAGGAAACAAACAACTAGAGGAAGGCCAAGACAACTGGATCAATGCCAAGAAAACTGAAGCAAGCCCAAGAGAACTTAAGCAGGCCCACTACAATTGGATCTTTTCCAAGACACAACTAGAGCAAGGCCAAGACAACTGGAGCAAGGCCAAGATAACTGGAGCAATTCCAAGAGAGCGGGAGCAAGCCGAAGACAACTGGAGCAAGTCCAAGACAACTGGAGCCAGTCCAAGATAACTCGAGCAAGCCCGAGACAACTGGAGCAATCCGAAAACAACTGGGGCAAGCCCAAGAAGACTGGAGCAAGCCTAAGAGAACTGCAGCAAGCCAAATACAACTGGAGCAAGCCCAAGACAACTGGAGCAAGACCAGGACAACTGGAGCAAGACAAAGAAAACTAGAGCGAGCCCAAGATAACTGGAGCAAGCCCAAGACAAGTGGAGCAGACCCAAAGACAACTGGAGCAAGGCAAATACAATTGGAGCAAGGCCAAGAAAACTGGAGCAAGCGTAAAACAACTGGAGCAGGCCCAAGACAACTGGAGCAAGGACAAGACAATTGGAGTAAGGCCAAGACACCAGGAGCAAGGCGAAGACAACTGGAGCAAAGCCAAGACAGCTAGAGCATGTGCAAGACAACTGGAGCAGGGCCAAGACAACTCGAGCAAGAAAAAGACAACTGGAGCAAGCCCAAGACAACTAGGACAAGCCAAAATCAACTGGACCAAGCCTAAGACAAGTGGAGAAAGGTCAGGACATCTGGAGCAAGCCCACGACAACTTGAGCAAGCCCAAGACACCTGCGGCACTCCTAATACAACTAGAGAAAGCCTAAGACAAGTGGAACATGTCCAAGCAGTCTGAGGTATGACAAAGACAACTGGAGCAAGCCCACAACAACTGAAGCAAGCCAAAGAAAACTGGAGCAAGGCCAAGACAACTGGAGCATGCCCAAGACACAAGGCCAAGACAACTGGAGCAAGGCCAAGACATCTGGAGCAAGCCCACTAGAACTGGAGCAAGCCCAAGACAACTGGAGCAAGACCAAGTCAACTGGAGCAAGGCCAAGACAACTTGAGCAAGGCCACGAAAACTGGGGCAAGCCCAAGTCAAATTGAGCAAGCCCAAGACAACTGGAGCAGGCCAAAAAGAATTAGAGCAGGGCCAAGACAACTGGAGAAAGTCCAAGACAACTGGAGCAAGCCCAAGACAACCTGGAGCAGGCCCAACACAACTGGTGCAAGGCCAAGACAACTGGAGCAAGGCTAAGACAACTTAAGCAAGGCCAAGACAGTTGTAGCAAGCCCAAGACAAGTTGAGCAAGGCCAAGACAAGTCGAGGAAACCCAAGGCACTTAGAGCAAGCCCAAGACAACTCGGGCATGCCCAAGACAACTGGAGCAAGCCTGATTCAACTGGAGCAAGGTTAAGACAACTGGAGCAAGCTCAAGACAATTGGAGCAAGCCCAAAACAATTGGAGGAAGGCCAAGAAAACTGGAGCAAGGCCGAGAAAACTGGGGCAAGCTCAAGACAACTAGAGCAATACCAAGACAACTGGAGCAAGCCCAAGACACCTGCTGCAACCTCAAGACAACTGGAGCAAGGCCAGGATAACTGGAGGAAGGCCAAGACAGCTAGAGCACGCCCGAAACAACTGCAGCAAGCTCAAGATAGCTGGATAAAGCTCAAGACAACTGGAGCAAGGCCAAGACAACTGGAGCAAGGCCAAGAAAACTGGACCAAGCCCTAGACTACGTGAGCAAGCAGAAGACAATTGGAGCAGGCCCAAAACAACTGGAGCAATACCAAGACAACCGGAGCAAGGCCATGACAACTGGAACAAGCCCAAGACAAAAGGAGCACGCCCAACAACTGGAGCAAGGCCAAGAGAACTGGAGAAAGGCCAAGCAGACTGGAACAAAGCCAAGAAAACTGGAGTAAGGCCAAGACAGCTGGAGCAAGGCCAAAACAACTGGAGCAAGTCCAAGACAACTGGAGGAAGCCCAATATAACTGGGGCAAGCCCAAGACAACTTGAGCAATCCTAAGACAACTGAAGCAAGGCCAAGACAACTGGAGCAAGCCCAAGACAACTGGAGCAAGCCCAAGACAACTGGAGCAACCACAAGACAACTGGTGCAAGGCCCAAAAACTTGGAGCAAGGCCAAGACAACTGGACCAAACCCAAGACACCTAGAGCAAGCCCAAAACAACTGGGGCAAGGCCAAGACAACTATAGCAAGGCCATGACAACTGGAGAAAGCCCAAGACAACTGGAGCAAGCCCACGAAAACTGGAGCAAGTTCAAGCCAACTGGAGCAAGGCCAAGACAACTGGAGCAAGCCCAAGACAACTGGAGCAAGCCCAAGACAACTGGAGCAGCGCTAAGCGACTCCAGCAAGCCGAAGACAACTAGAGCAATATGTAATATAAAATATATGTAAAATTATAAGTGTATAAAATGACAAGTATATAGAATTTCAAATATGTAAAATGACAGATATTGAAAATGAAATTTTTATTGAAAGATAAATATGAAAATTTAACTAATCTCTGAATGAAAAAACATTTGGAGTGACAAATATGTAAGGTGACAAATATGTAAAATCAAAAATATGTAAAATAGCGAGACGATGAAATGACAAATCTGAAAAATGACAAACATGTAAAATGACAAATATGTCAAATTTTGAATACGCAAAATAAGAGATATGTTGACTGAAAAATATTTCAACTGACAAACATGCAAAATAACAAATATTTAGAATGCCAAATATGTAAAATTACTTATACTTAAAATTCAGAATATATGAAATGACAAAGATATGAAATGGCCAGCATGCAAAAACCTTAAATGTATAAAATGGAAAAAAAATAAAATTAAAATATGTAAAATGACTAATATGAAAATTGACACCTATTAAAAATGACAAATTATTCAATGACAAACTTTTGAAATAACAAATATATCAAATAACAAGTATGTAAAATGACAGATCTATAAAGTGAAAACTTTTGTAAATGAAAAATGTACCAAATGAGAAATATATTAAATGATGGATACGTAAACTGAGTAATATGTGAAATGACAAATACATAAAATGACAAAGATGTAAAGTGACAAATATAGCAAATCACAAAGTATTTAAGCTGACAAATATGTAAAACGACAAGTATATAACCAGGCCAGGAGAACTAAGGCAGGCCCATGACAACTGGAGCAAGCCCAAGACAACTGGAGCAAGCACAAGAAAACTGGAGCAAGGCCAAGGTAACTGGAGCAAGCCCAGATACGTGGAGAAATTCCAAAGCAACTAGAGCAAGGCCATGAGAACTGGAGCAAGGCAAATACAACTGGAGCAAGCCCAAGACAACTAGAGCAAGCCCAAGACAACTGGAGCCAGCCCTGGACAACTGGAGCAAGTCCAAGACAGCTGGAGCAAGGCAAAGGCAACTGAAGAAAGCCAAAGACAACAGGAGCAAGCCAACGATCATTGGAGCAAGGCCAATACACCTGGAGCGAGCCCAAAACAACTAGAGCAAGACCAAGACAACTGGAGCAAGGTCATGACGACTGGAGCAGGCCCAAGACAACTGGAGCAACCCCAGGAAAGCTGGAGCAAGCCCAAGACAACTGGAGCAAGCCCAAGACAAGTGGACCAAGCCCAAGACAATTGGAGCAAGGCCAAGACAACTGGAGCAAAAACTAGACAACTGAAACAAGCCCAAGACAACTGGAGCAAGGGTAAGACATCTGGAGCAATTCCAAGACAACTGAAGCAAGCCCAAGACAACTGGAGCAAGCCCAAGACAGCTGGAGCAAGGCCAATCAGATTGGAGCAAGCCCAAGACAACAGGAGCAAGCCCAAGACAATTCGAGCAAGACCAAGAGAACTGGAGCAAGCCCAAGACAACTGGAGCAAGGCCAAGAGCACTAGAAAAATGCCAAGACAACTGGAGCAAGGCCAAAACAACTAGGGCAAGGCCAAGACAGATGGAGCAAGCTCAAGACTACTGGAGCAAGGCCACGAAAACTGGAGCAAGCCCAAAAAACTGGAGCAAGGCCAAGACAACTGGAGAAAGCCAAAGACACCTGGAGCAAGCCGAAAACAACTAGAGCAAGGCCAATAAAACTGCAGCAAGGCCAAGACAACTGTAGCAAGACCAAGACAAATGGAGCAAGCCCAAGACAAATGAAGCAAGTCCAAGACAACTAGACCAAGGCCAACAAAACTGGAACCTCCCAAGACAACTGCAGCAAGCCCAAGACAACTGAAGCATGCCGCAGACAACTGGAGCAGGGCCAAGACGACTGGAGGAAGGGCAAGCAAACTGGAGCAAGCCCAAGACAACTTGAGCAGGCCCAAGAAAACTGGAGCAAGGCGACGACAAGTGGAGNGACAAATATATAAAATGACAAATACGTAAAATCACAAATAAGTAACATGAGAAACTTATAGTGACACATATGTAAAATGACAAATATATTGAATGAAACATTTGTAAGAAGAAAACTTATTTCATGGTGAATATGTAAAATGAAAAATATATAGAATGACGGATATACAATATGACAGATATTTAACATGAAAGACATATAAAACGACAACTGTATAAAATAACAGGTATATGAAATGACAAATACTTCAAATCAAAAATTCCTAAAATAAAACATTTGTAAAATGACAATTATATAAGATGACCAATATGTATAATGAAAGGTATTGAAAATAACAAAATTTGTAAAATTACAAATTTATCAAATGAAAAATATGTAATATGAACAATATGTAGAATGGCAGACATGTAAAATTACTAATATGTAAGTATACTAATATGTAAAAGGACAAATATGTATATCGACTAATATATTGAACCACACATACATAAAGTGATAAATATTTCCAATAACAAATATGTAACATGACAAGTGAACCAAATGAAAAATGTGGAAAAGGGAAATCTTTTAAAAAGACATAAGTTAAATGACAAATACGTAAAATTAAAAATATGTAAACTGATAAATATAGTAAATGAGACTTATATGAAATTTCAAATGTGTCAAATGACAAATTTGTAAAATGAAACGTCTATATAATGAAAACTATGTAGATTTAAGTAATGCCTGGAATAAAACATATATGATGTGATAGACATTTAAAATGACAAATATGTCGATCAAGGAAAATATAGGATGATAAATATTAAAATTGTAAAGAATGTAAACTGACAAATATATCAAATAAGGAATATACAAAATGACAGATGGGTACAATGAAAAATATTTCAATCAACAAATATGGAAACCGACAAATATATTGAAAATAAAATGTTTATTGAATGCAAAATATATAAATTCAACTAATTTCTGAATTAAAAAATATTTGAAGTGACAACTATGTAAGGTGACAAATATGTAAAATGACAAATATGTACAATGACGAGACTTTTAAATGACAAATATGAAAAATGACGAAACTTTTTAATGGCAAATATGTCAAATTTTGAATACGCAAAATAAGAGATATGATGACTTAAAAATATTTCAATTGACAAATATGCAAAATGAAAAATATTTAAAATTAACAACTTGTAAAATTACTAATATGTAAAATTCAGAATATATGAAATGACAAAGATATGAAATGGCCAGCATGGAAAAACATTAAATGTATACAATGAAAAAAACTGAAATGAAAACATGTAAAATGACTAATATTGAAATTGACACCTATGAAAATTGACAAATCATTCAATTACAAACGTATAAAATGACAAATATATAAAATAACAAATATGTACAATACAAAGATATAAAATGACAAGTATGTAAACTGACCTATATACAAAATGACATGTAAGGAAAATGAAAAACATGTTATATGACAAATAAATGAAATAAAAACTAAATAAAATGGCAAGTATTACAAATGAAAAATATATGTAATGAAAAAAATATAAAATGACAAATATACAGAATGACAGATGAATAAAAGGAAACATGTTTAAAGTGGAAATTGTGTAGAACGACAAATATATAAAATGACAAATACGTAAATGACAGTTATGTAACATGAACAATGTAAAGAGTTACAAATATATAAAATGACAGATATATGAAATAAAAAACATGCTAAATAAAGAAAATATAAAATTTAAAATATATAAAATAACAAGTATGTGGAATGACAGATCTATAAAGTGAAAAAATATGTAAATGAAAAACGTACCAAATGAGAAATGTATTAAATGATGGATACGTAAACTGAATAATATGTGAAATGACAAATACATAAAATGAAAAAGATATAAAGTGACAAATATAGAAAATCACAAAGTATTTAAGATGACAAATATGTAAAGAGATAAATATGTATAATGAAAAAAATGTAAAATGAGACAAATATATAACCAGGCCAGGACAACTAAGGCAAGCCCAAGACAACTGGAGCAAGCCCAAGAAAACTGGATCAAGCACAAGAAAACTGGAGCAAGGCCAAGGTAACTAGAGCAAGCCCGGAGTCCTGGAGCAATCCCAAAACAACTACAGCAAGGCCATGAAAACCGGAGCAAGGCCAATAAAACTAGAGCAAGCCCAAGACAACTAGAGCAAGCCCAAGACAACTGGAGCAAGCCCTAGACAACTGGAGCAAGTCCAAGACAGCTGAAGCAAGGCGAAGGCAACTCGATAAAGCCAAAGACAACAGGAGCAAGCCAACGATCATTGGAGCATGGCCAATACACCTGGAGAAAGCCCAAAACAACTAGAGCAAGACCAGGACAACTGGAGCAACGCCATGACAACTGGAGCAAGCCCAAGACAACTGGAGCAAGTCCAGGAAAGCTGGAGCAAGCCCAGGACAACTGGAGCAAGCCCAAGACAAGTCGACCAAGCCCAAGACAATTGGATCAAGGCCAAGAAACGGGAGCAAGCCCAAGACAACTGAAACAAGCCCAAGACAACTGGAGCAAGGCCAAGACAACTGGAGCAAGCCCAAGACAACTGGAGCAAGCCCAAGACAGTCGGAGCAAGGCCAATCAAATTGGAGGAAGCCCAAGACAACAGGAGCAAGCCCAAGACAATTGGAACAGGCCCAAGACAACTGGAGCAAGGCCAAAGACAACAGGAGCAAGCCAACGATCATTGGAGCAAGGCCAATACACCTAGAGCAAGCCCAAAACAACTAGGGCAAGACCAAGACAACTGGAGCAAGGCCACGACAACTGGAGCAAGCCCAAGACAACTGGAGCAAGCCCAAGACAACTGGAGCAAGGCCAAGAGAACTAGAGAAAGCCCAAGAAAACAAGAGCAGGGCCAACAAAAAAAGGGCAAGGCAAAGACAGATGGAGCTAGCCCAAGACTACTGGAGCAAGGCCTAGAAAACTGGAGCAAGCTCAAAAAAACTGGAGTTAGGCCAAGACAACTGAAGCAAGCCCAAGACACCTGGAGCAAGCCGAAAACAACTGGAGCAAGGCCAAGACAACTGCAGCAAGGCCAAGACAACTGTAGCAAGACCATGAAAAATAGAGCAAGACCAAGATAAATGAAGCAAGTCCAAGACAACTAGACCAAGGCCAACAAAACTGGAGCCTCCCAAGACAACTGCAACGAGCCCAAGACAACTGGAGCATGCCGCAGACAACTGGAGCAGGGCCAAGACGACTGGAGAACGGGAAAGCGAACTGGAGCAAGCCCAATAAAACTTGAGCAGGCCTGAGAAAACTGGAGCAAGGTGAAGACAAGACAAGGAAGGCCAAGACAACTCGAGCAAGGCCAAAACAACTGGAGCAAGGCCAAGACAGTTCTAGCAGCCCCAAGAAAACTAGAGTAAGGCCAAGACAAATCAAGGGAGCCCAAGACAGCTAGAGCAGACCCAAGACAACTGGGGCAAGTTGAAGACAACTGGAGCAAAGCTGATTCCTCTGAAGAAAGGCCAAGACAATTGAAGGGAGCCCAAGTCAGCTGGAGCAAGCCAAAGAAAACTGGAGAAAGGCCACAATAACTGGAGCAAGGCCAAGACAACTGGAGCAAGCTCAAAACAACTGAAGGAAGCCAAAGACAGCAGGAGAAAGTCCAAGACAACTAGAGCAAGGCCACGAAAACTGGAGCAAGCACACGACAACTGGAGCAATTCCAAGACAACTGGAGAAAGGCTAATACAACTGGAGCAAGCCCAAGACAACTGAAGCAAGCCCAAGACAATTTGAGCAATCCCAAGACAACTGGAGCAAGCCCAAGACAACTGGAGAAAGCCCAAGACAACTGGAGCAAGGCCAAGAAAACTAGACCAAGCCTAAGAAAACTGAAGCAAGACCAAGACAACTGGAGCAAGGCCAAGAAAACTAGACCAAGCCTAAGAAAACTGAAGCAAGACCAAGACAACTTGAGCAAGCCAAAGACACCTGGAGCAAAGCCCAAACCACCTGTAGCAAGGCCAAGACAACTGGAGCATGGACGAGGCAACTTGAGCATGCCCAAAATAACTGAAGCAAGCCCAAGACAACTGGAGCAGGTCCAAGACAACTGGAGAAAGGACAAGACAACTGGAGCAAGCCCAAGACAACTCGAGCAAGCCCAAGTCAACTGGAGCACGGCCAAGACAACTGGAGCAAGCCCAAGACAACTCGAGCAAGCCCAAGTCAACTGGAGCACGGCCAAGACAACTGGAGCAAGGCCAAGAATACTGGAGCAAGCCCAAGACAACTGGAGTTAGCTCAATGCAACTATAGGAGGCTTAAGACATCTGGAGCAAGGCCAAAACAACTGAAGGAAGGCCAAGGTAACCAAAAGCAAGGCCAAGAGGACTGGACCAAGCCCAAGACAACTGTAGCCAGCCCAGGACAACTGGAGCAGGGCCAGGACAACTCGAGGAAGCCTAAGATAATTAGCGCAAGCGCAAGACAACTGGGGCAAGCCCAAGACAAATAGAGCAAGC
The DNA here is from genome assembly GCA_023375785.1 of Penium margaritaceum. NCBI lineage: Eukaryota > Viridiplantae > Streptophyta > Zygnematophyceae > Desmidiales > Peniaceae > Penium > Penium margaritaceum. Next base: position 90,770 of record SZWC01003775.1, read on the forward strand.
AGAAGACAACTGGAGAAAATCCAAGACAACTAGAGCAAGCCCAAGACAACTGGAGCAAGCCGCAAACAACCGAGCAAGTCCAAGATAGCTGGAGCAAGTCTAAGACAACTAGAGCAAGTCAAGGAAAACTGGAGAAGGACATATATAACTGGAGCAAGGCCAAGACAATTGGACCAAGCCCTAGATAACTGGAGCAAGCCTGATACAACTGGAGCAAGGCCAAGACAACTGGAGGAAGCCAAAGAAAACTGGAGCAAGCCCAAGACAACTGGGCCAAGCCCAACACAACTGGAGCTAGGCCAAGACAGCTGGAGCAAGGCAAAGGAAACTGGAGCAAGCCCAAGACAACTGACGCAAACCCAAGACAACTGGAGCAAGCCCAAGAAAACTAGGGCAAGGCCAAGACAGATGGAGCAAGCCCAAGACTACTGGAGCAAGGCAAATACAACTAGAGCAAGCCAAAGACAACTAGAGCAAGCCCAAGAGAACTGGACAAGCCCAATACAACTCCAGTAAGCCTATGACAACTGGAACAAGGC
>SZWC01003775.1:146486-161764 GCA_023375785.1 Penium margaritaceum
AAATATTGACAATAACAAAATATGTAAAACTAAAAATGTATAAAATGAAAAATATTTAATATGCACAATATAAAGAATTGCAGACATGTAAAATAACGAATATGTAAGTATTCTAATATGTAAAAGGACAAATATGTATATCGACTAATGTATTGAACCACAAATATATTAAGTGACAAATATTTCCAATAACAAATATGTAACATGACAAGTGAACCAAATGGAAAATGTGGAAAAGGGAAATTTTTGAAAATGACAAATAAGTTAAATGACAAATGTATAAAACGAAGAATATGTAAAATGATAAATATATTAAATGAGACGTATATGAAATGTCAAATGTGTCAAATGACAAATGTGTAAAATGAAACGTTTATACAATGAAAAATATGTAGAATTAAGTAATTCCTGAAATAAAAATATATTACGTGACAAACATTTAAAATGACAAATATGTCAATCGACGAAAACATAGAATGATAAACATTAAAATTGTAAACAATGTAAACTGAAAAAAATGTTAAATATGGAATATGCAAAATGACAGATGGGTAAAATGAAAAATATCTCAATCGACAAATATGGGAACCGACAAATGTATTGAAAATGAAATGTTTATTGAATGAAAATATGTAAATTCAACTAATTTCTGAATTGAAAAATATTTGAAGTGACTAATATGAAAGGTGACAAATATGTAAAATGACAAATATGTACAATGACAAGACTATGAAATGACAAATATGAAAAATGACACAAATTTAAAATGGCAAATATGTCAAATTTGGAATACGCAAAATAAGAGATATGTTGACTGAAAAATATTTCAATTGAAAAATATGCAAAATGACAAATATTTAAAATGAAAAATATGTAAAATTACTAATATGCTAAATTCAGAATATATGAAATGACAAAGATATGAAATGGCCAGCATGGAAAAACTTTAAATGTATAAAATGGTAAAAATGAAATCAAAATATGTAAAATGACTAATATGGAAATTGACACCTATTAAAATCAACAAATTATTCAATTACAAACGTATAACATGACAAATATATCAAATAACAAATATGTACAATACAAAGATATAAAATGACAAGTGTGTAAACTGACCTATATACAAAATGACATGTACGGAAAATGAAAACTATGTTATATGACAAATAAATGAAATAACAACTAAATAAAATGGCAAGTATTACAAATGAAAAATATATGTAATGAAAAATATATAAAATGACAAATATACAGAATGACAGATGAATGAAAGGAAACATGTTTAATATGGAAATTGTGTATAACAACAAATATATAAAATGACAGATACGTAAATTACAGTTATGTAACATGAACAATGTAAAGAGTTACAAATATATAAAATTACAGATATCTAAAATTAAAAACATGCTGAATAAAAAATACATAAAATTTAAAATATATAAAATAACAAGTATGTGAAATGAAAGATATATAAAGTGAAAAAATACGTAAATGAAAAACGTACCAAATGATAAATGTATTAAATGATGGATACGTAAACTGAATAATATGTGAAATGACAAATACATAAAATGACAAAGATGTAAAGTGACTAATATAGAAAATCACAAAGTGTTTAAGAGGACAAATATGTAAAGAGATTAATATGTAAAATGAAGAATATGTAAAACGACAAATATGTAACCAGGCCAGGACAACTAAGGCAAGCCCAAGACAACTGGAGCAAGCCCAAGAAAACTGGATCAAGCACAAGAAAACTGGAGCAAGGCCAAGATAACTAGAGCTAGCCCGGAGTCCTGGAGAAATCCCAAAACAACTAAAGCAAGGCCATGAAAACTGGAACAAGGCCAATAAAACTGGAGCAAGCCCAAGACAACTAGAGCAAGCCCAAGACAACTGGAGCAAGCCCTAGACAACTGGAGCAAGTCCAAGACAGCTGAAGCAAGGCGAAGGCAACTCGAAAAAGCCAAAGACAACAGGACCAAGCCAACGATCATTGGAGCATGGCTAATACACCTGGAGCAAGACCAAGACAACTGGAGCAAGGCCACGACAACTGGAGCAAGTACACGACAACTGGAGCAATTCCAAGACAACTGGAGAAAGGCCAATACAACTGGAGCAAGCCCAAGACAACTGAAGCAAGCCCAAGACAATTGGAGCAAGCCCAAGACAACTGGAGCAAGCCCAGGAAAGCTCGAGCAAGCCCAAGACAACTGGAGCAAGCCCAAGACAGTCGGAGCAAGGCCAATCAAATTGGAGCAAGCCCAAGACAACAGGAGCAAGCCCAAGACAATTGGAACAGGACCAAGACAACTGGAGCAAGGCCAAAGACAACAGGAGAAAGCCAACAATCATTGGATCAAGGCCAATACACCTGGAGCAAGCCCAAAACAACTAGAGCAAGACCAGGACAACTGGAGCAAGGCCACGACAACTGGAGCAAGTACACGACAACTGGAGCAATTCCAAGACAACTGGAGAAAGGCCAATACAACTGGAGCAAGCCCAAGACAACTGAAGCAAGCCCAAGACAATTGGAGCAAGCCCAAGACAACTGGAGCAAGCCCAGGAAAGCTCGAGCAAGCCCAAGACAACTGGAGCAAGCCCAAGACAGTCGGAGCAAGGCCAATCAAATTGGAGCAAGCCCAAGACAACAGGAGCAAGCCCAAGACAATTGGAACAGGACCAAGACAACTGGAGCAAGGCCAAAGACAACAGGAGAAAGCCAACAATCATTGGATCAAGGCCAATACACCTGGAGCAAGCCCAAAACAACTAGAGCAAGACCAGGACAACTGGAGCAAGGCCACGACAACTGGAGCAAGCCCAAGACAACTGGAGCAAGCCCAGGAAAGCTCGAGCAAGCCCAAGACAACTGGAGCAAGCCCAAGACAAGTAGACCAAGAGCAAGACAATTGGAGCAGGCCCAAGACAAGTGGAGTAAGCCCAGGACAGCTGGAAGAATGCCAAGACAACTCGAGCAAGGCCAAAACAACTGGAGCAAGCCCAAGACAACTGGAGCAAGCCCAAGACAATTCGAGCAACGCAAATACAATTGGAGTAATCACAAGACAACAGGAGCAAGTCCAAGATAATTGGACCAAACCCAAGACAACTCGAGCGAGCTAAAGACTACTGGAGCAAGGTCAAAGACAACTGGAGCAAGGCCAAGACGACTGGAGCAAGCCCAAGACAACTGGAGCAAGCCCAAGACAAGTAGACCAAGAGCAAGACAATTGGAGCAAGGCCAAAACAACTGGAGTAATCCCAAGACAACTGAAACAAGCCAAAGACAACTAAAGCAAGGCAAAGATAACTGGAGAAATTCCAAGACAACTGCAGCAAGCCCAAGACAACAGGAGCACGCCCAAGACAGCTGGAGCAAGGCCAATCAAATTGGAGCAAGCCCAAGACAAGAAGAGCAAGCCCAAGACAATTGGAGCAAGCCCAAGACAACTGGAGCAAGCCCAAGAAAACTGGAGCAAGGCCAAGAGAACTAGAGAAAGGCCAAGACAACTGGAGCAGGGACAACAAGAATTGGGCAAGGCAAAGACAGATGGAGCTAGCCCAAGACTACTGGAGCAAGGCCTAGAAAACTGGAGCAAGCCCAAAAAACCTGGAGTTAGGCCAAGACAACTGGAGCAAGCCCAAGACAACTGGAGCAAGCCGAAAACAACTGGAGCAAGGCCAAGACAACTGCAGCAAGGCCAAGACAACTGTAGCAAGACCAAGACAAATAGAGCAAGCCCAAGATAAATGAAGCAAGTCCAAGACAACTAGACCAAGGCCAAAAAACTGGAGCCTCCCAAGACAACTACAACAAGCCCAAGACAACTGGAGCATGCCGCAGACAACTGGAGCAGGGCCAAGACGACTGGAGAAAGGGAAAGCGAGCTGGAGCAAGCCAAAGAAAACTTGAGCAGGCCTAAGAAAACTGGAGCAAGGTGAAGACAAGTGGAGGAAGGCCAAGACAACTAGCGCAAGGCCAAAACAACTGGAGCAAGGCCAAGACAGTTCTAGCAACCCCAAGACAACTGGAGTAAGGCCAAGACAAATCAAGGAAGCCGAAGACAGCTAGAGCAGGCCCAAGACAACTGGGGCAAGTTGAAGACAACTGGTGCAAGCCTGATACCTCTGAAGAAAGGCCAAGACAATTGAAGCGAGCCCAAGACAGCTGGAGCAAGCCAAAGAAAACTGGAGAAAGGCCACAATAACTGGAGCAAGGCCAAGACAACTGGAGCAAGCTCAAAACAACTGGAGGAAGCCAAAGACAGCTGGAGCAAGCCCAAGACAACTGGAGCAAGCTCAAAACAACTGGAGGAAGCCAAAGACAGCTGGAGCAAGCCCAAGACAACTGGAGCAAGCTCAAAACAACTGGAGGAAGCCAAAGACAGCTGGAGCAAGCCCAAGACAACTGGAGCAAGCTCAAAACAACTGGAGGAAGCCAAAGACAGCTGGAGCAAGCCCAAGACAACTGGAGCAAGCTCAAAACAACTGGAGGAAGCCAAAGACAGCTGGAGCAAGCCCAAGACAACTGGAGCAAGCTCAAAACAACTGGAGGAAGCCAAAGACAGCTGGAGCAAGCCCAAGACAACTGGAGCAAGCTCAAAACAACTGGAGGAAGCCAAAGACAGCTGGAGCAAGCCCAAGACAACTGGAGCAAGCTCAAAACAACTGGAGGAAGCCAAAGACAGCTGGAGCAAGCCCAAGACAACTGGAGCAAGCTCAAAACAACTGGAGGAAGCCAAAGACAGCTGGAGCAAGCCCAAGACAACTGGAGCAAGCTCAAAACAACTGGAGGAAGCCAAAGACAGCTGGAGCAAGCCCAAGACAACTGGAGCAAGCTCAAAACAACTGGAGGAAGCCAAAGACAGCTGGAGCAAGCCCAAGACAACTGGAGCAAGCTCAAAACAACTGGAGGAAGCCAAAGACAGCTGGAGCAAGCCCAAGACAACTGGAGCAAGCTCAAAACAACTGGAGGAAGCCAAAGACAGCTGGAGCAAGCCCAAGACAACTGGAGCAAGCTCAAAACAACTGGAGGAAGCCAAAGACAGCTGGAGCAAGCCCAAGACAACTGGAGCAAGCTCAAAACAACTGGAGGAAGCCAAAGACAGCTGGAGCAAGCCCAAGACAACTGGAGCAAGCTCAAAACAACTGGAGGAAGCCAAAGACAGCTGGAGCAAGCCCAAGACAACTGGAGCAAGCTCAAAACAACTGGAGGAAGCCAAAGACAGCTGGAGCAAGCCCAAGACAACTGGAGCAAGCTCAAAACAACTGGAGGAAGCCAAAGACAGCTGGAGCAAGCCCAAGACAACTGGAGCAAGCTCAAAACAACTGGAGGAAGCCAAAGACAGCTGGAGCAAGCCCAAGACAACTGGAGCAAGCTCAAAACAACTGGAGGAAGCCAAAGACAGCTGGAGCAAGCCCAAGACAACTGGAGCAAGCTCAAAACAACTGGAGGAAGCCAAAGACAGCTGGAGCAAGCCCAAGACAACTGGAGCAAGCTCAAAACAACTGGAGGAAGCCAAAGACAGCTGGAGCAAGCCCAAGACAACTGGAGCAAGCTCAAAACAACTGGAGGAAGCCAAAGACAGCTGGAGCAAGCCCAAGACAACTGGAGCAAGCTCAAAACAACTGGAGGAAGCCAAAGACAGCTGGAGCAAGCCCAAGACAACTGGAGCAAGCTCAAAACAACTGGAGGAAGCCAAAGACAGCTGGAGCAAGCCCAAGACAACTGGAGCAAGCTCAAAACAACTGGAGGAAGCCAAAGACAGCTGGAGCAAGCCCAAGACAACTGGAGCAAGCTCAAAACAACTGGAGGAAGCCAAAGACAGCTGGAGCAAGCCCAAGACAACTGGAGCAAGCTCAAAACAACTGGAGGAAGCCAAAGACAGCTGGAGCAAGCCCAAGACAACTGGAGCAAGCTCAAAACAACTGGAGGAAGCCAAAGACAGCTGGAGCAAGCCCAAGACAACTGGAGCAAGCTCAAAACAACTGGAGGAAGCCAAAGACAGCTGGAGCAAGCCCAAGACAACTGGAGCAAGCTCAAAACAACTGGAGGAAGCCAAAGACAGCTGGAGCAAGCCCAAGACAACTGGAGCAAGCTCAAAACAACTGGAGGAAGCCAAAGACAGCTGGAGCAAGCCCAAGACAACTGGAGCAAGCTCAAAACAACTGGAGGAAGCCAAAGACAGCTGGAGCAAGCCCAAGACAACTGGAGCAAGCTCAAAACAACTGGAGGAAGCCAAAGACAGCTGGAGCAAGCCCAAGACAACTGGAGCAAGCTCAAAACAACTGGAGGAAGCCAAAGACAGCTGGAGCAAGCCCAAGACAACTGGAGCAAGCTCAAAACAACTGGAGGAAGCCAAAGACAGCTGGAGCAAGCCCAAGACAACTGGAGCAAGCCCAAGACAACTGGAGCAAGCCCAAGACAATTAGGCCAATCCTAAGACAACTGGAGCAATTCCAAGACATCTGGAGCAAGGCCAAGACAACTGGAGCAAACCCAATACAACTGACGCAAGCCCAAGACAACTGGAGCAAGCCCAAGACAACCGGTGCAAGCCCAATACAACATGACCAAGCCATAGACAACTGGAACTAGGCCAAGAGACCTTGAGCAAGCCCAAGAGAACTGGAGCAATCCCAAGACAACTAGAGCAAGCCCAAGAAAACTGGACCAAGGCAAAAACAACTGGAGCATGCCCAAGAAACATGGACCAAGCCGAACAGAACTGGAGCAAGACCACAACAACTGGAGCAAGGCCAACACAACTGGAGCAAGCCGAGAAAACTGGAGCAAGCCCAAGACAACTGAAGCAAGTACACAAAAACTAGGGGAAGGCCGAGACAAATGGAGCAAGCCCAATAAAACTGGAGCAAGCCCAATAAAATTGGAGAAAGGCCAAGACAACTGGAACAAGGCCAAGGAAACTGGAACAAGACTAAGACAACTGGAGCAAGCTCAAGACAACTGGAGCAGGCCAAAGACAGCTGGAGCAGGGCCAAGACAAGTGGAGCAAGGCAAAGACAAGTGGAGCAAGCCCAAGACAACTGGCGTAGGCCCAAGACAACTGGAGCAAGGCCAAGACAACTGGAGCAAGGCCTAGACAACTGGAGCAATGCCAAGACAGCTGTAGCAAGCCCAAGACAACTTGAGCAAGGCCAAGACAGCTGGAGCAAGGCTAGGAAAACTGGACCAAGCCAAAGACAACTGAAACACGTATACAATATGAAATGACAAATAAATCCAATGACAAATATATCAAATGACAAGTATACAAAATGACAGCTATGTAAACAGACACATGTAAAATGACAAATATGTAAAATGAAAATTATATAAAATGAAAAATACATAAAAGGACAAATATATAACATTTCAAATGTATACAGTGACAAACATTTGAAATGATAAATACATCAAATGAAAAATATGTAATATAACGAATATATCAAATGAAAAACATATAAAATGACAAATATTTGGAAGGACAAAATTAAAAAATGACAGATAAACAACATGAAACATATATAAAATTACAAATATATAAAATGACAGGTATAACAAATGACAAAAAAGTCAAATGCCAAATACAAAAAATAAACAATATGTAAAATAACAAATATATAAGGTGAAAGATGTGTAAAATGACAAACATGTAAATTGAAAAAATATGTAAAATGGCAAATATATAAAATAACAAAGATGTGACATGAAGAGAATGTAGAATGACACATGTATAAAAGAACAAATATGTAAACTGACTAATATCTAAAATTACAAATACGTAAATTGACTAATATATGAAATGACAACTATACAAAGTGACAAATATTTCCAATGAAACGTATTTCAATTTAAAAGTTTATAAAGTGAAAAATATGTAAAGTTTCAAATATGTGAAGCTACCAAATGTTTGAAATCGAAAACATATAAAGTGACTAATATGTTAAATGACAAGAATTTAAATTGACGAAAATATAAGGTGCAAAATATGTATGATGACAAATATGAAAAATTAAAAATATATAAAATGATGAATATGCAATATGACAAATATTTTGAATAAAAATATGTAAAATGACACACATATTTAATGACAAATTTATAAGATGACAATTATGTAAATTGACAAATATGTCAAATGACAAAGATGTAAAACTACAAATGTAAAACATGAAAAATATGTGAAAGGACAAGTACGTAAAATGGAAAATATATGAATGAAAATTTTATACAATAACAAATATTTGGAATGACTATTATGGAAAAAGACAAAGATGTATTATTACAAACATAAAACTGAAAAATATTTACAATTACAAATATATGAAATGGCAAACATGGAAAATGTCGAATATGTTTCAAAAGAAAAATACATAAGGCTACAAATATACGGGATTGCTGATATGTTTAATGACAAATATGTAGAATTAAAAAAATGTAAATTGAAAAATTCATTTAATGAAATATATGAAAGCTCACAATTATGTAACATGATTAATTTATAAAGTGACAAATTTGGAAAATAAAAATTATATAAAATTACAAGTATGCAAAAGAAAAATATATAAAATGATAAATTTATTAGATGACAAACATACAAAATGAAAGATATGTCACATAACAGATATACAAATGACAAATATATGAAATGAAAAATATATAAGGGGACAAGTATGTACAATGAAAAATGTATAAAGTGACAAATATTTCAAATGAAAATTGTAGATAATGACGAATATACAAAATGATAAATAAATGAAATGAAAAATATATGAAGGGACAAATATATAAAATAAGAAATATGTAGTGATAACTATTGGAAATGACAAAGTATAGAAGATGACAAATATGTAAAATGATAAATCTGTAAGATGAAAAATATGTAAAATAAAAAATGCATAACAAGGCCAAGACAACTGGAGCAAGCCCAAGACAACTGGAGCAAGCCCAAGACAACTGGAGCAAGCCCAAGAAAACTGGAGCAAGACCAAGATAACTGGAGCAAGCCCAAGACACCTGGAGCCATCCCAAAACAAGTGGAGCAAGGCCAAGACAACTGGAGCAAGGCCAAGAAAACTGGAGCAAGCCCAAGAAAACTAGAGCAAGCCCAAGACAACTGGAGCAAACCCTAAACAACTGGAGCACGTCCAGGACAGTTGGAGCAAGGGGGAGACAACTGGAGCAAGCCAAAGAGAACTGGAGCAAGCCAAAGATAATTGGATTATGGCCAAGACACCTGGAGAAAGCCCAAGATAACAGGAGCAAGCCTGATACAACTGGAGCAAGCCAAAGACAAGTGGACCAAGCTGAAGACAACTGGAGCAAAGCAAAGATAACCGCAGCAAGGCCAAGACAACTGGAGCAAGTCCAAGACAACTGAAACAAGCCCAAGAGAACTGGAGGAGGTCCAAGACAACTAGAGCAAGGCCAAAACAACTGGAGCAAGCCCAACACAACTGGAGCAAGCCCAAGACGATTCGAGCAACGCAAATACAATTGGAGTTATCCCAAGACAACAGGAGCAAGTCCAAGATAATTGGACCAAGCCCAAGACAACTCGAGCGAGCTAAAGACTATGGAGCAAGTTCAAAGACAACTGGAGCAAGGCCAAGACGACTGGAGCAAGGGCAAGAACACTATGGCAAGGCCAAGACAGATGGAGCAAGCCCAAGACTACTGGAGCAATGGGAAGACAACTGGAGCAAGATGAAGACAACTAAAGCAAGCCCAAGAAAACTGGGGCAAGCCCAAGACAACTGGTGCAAGCCTGATACAACTAAAGCAAGGCCAAGAAACTGGAGCAAGCCCATGACAACTGGAGCAAGCCCAAGACAACTTGGCCGATCCTAAGACAACTGGAGCAAGGCCAAGACATCTGGAGCAAGGCCAAGACAACTGGAGCAAACCCAATACAACTGACGCAAGCCCAAGACAACTGGAGCAAGCCCAATACAACTGGTGCAAGCCCAATACAACTGGACCAAGCCTAAGACAAAACTAGGGGAAGGCCGAAACCTGGAGCAAGCCCAAGACAACTGGAGCAATCCCAAGACAACTAGAGCAAGCCCAAGAAAACTGGACCAAGGCAAAAACAACTGGAGCATTCCCAAGAAACATGGACCAAGCCGAACAAAACTGGAGCAAGGCCACAACAACTGGAGCAAGGCCAAGACAACTGGAGCAAGCCCGAGAAAACTGGAGCAAGCCCAAGACAACTGAAGCAAGTCCACGAAAACTAGGGGAAGGCCAAGACAACTGGAGCAAGCCCAATAAAACTGGAGCAAGCCCAATAAAACTGGAGCAAGGCCAAGACAACTGGAGCAAGGCCTAAAGGAGCAAGCCCAAGGGAAGACAGCTGTAGCAAGCCCAAGACAACTGGAGCAAGGCCAAGACAGCTGGAGCAAGGCTAGGAAAACTGGAGCAATCCAAAGACAACTGAAACACGTATACAATATGAAATGACAAATAAATCCAATTACAAATACATAAAATGACAAGTATACAAAATTACAGCTATGTAAACAGACAAATGTAAAATGACAAATATGTAAAATGAAAAACATATAAAATGAAAAATACGTAAAATAACAAATGTATAACATTTCAAATGTATACAGTGATAAACATTTGAAATGATAAATATATCAAATGAAAAATATGTAAGATAAAAAACATATCAAATACAAAATATATGAAAAGACAAATATATGGAAGGACAAAAATAAAAAGTGACAGATATACAACATGAAAAATATATAAAATGACAGGTATAACAAATGACAAATAGGTCAAATGACAAATACATAAAATAAACAATATGTAGAATTAAAAATATAAAAGGTGAAAAATATGTAAAATGACAAACATTTAAATTGACAAAACATGTAAAATGGCAAATATATAAAATAACAAAGATGTGACATGAAGAGAATGTAGAATGACACATATATAAAATAAAAAGTATGTAAGCTGACTAATATGTAAAATTACAAATATTTTTATCGACTAATATATGAAATTAAAACTATAAGAAGTGACAGATATTTCCAATGAAACATATTTCAAATGAAAAGTTTATAAAGTGCAAAATATGTAAAGATTCAAATATTTAAAGTTACCAAATTTCTGAAATCAAAACATATAAAGTGACTAATATGTTAAATGAAAAAGAATTAAATTGACAAAAATATACGGTGCAAAATATGTATGGTGACAAATATNGCAATATGAAAAATATTTTGAATGGAAATCTGTAAAAGGACACACATATTTCATGACAAATGTATAAGATGACAATTATGTAAATTGACAAATATGCCATATGACAAAGATGTAAAACTACAAATATATAACATGACAAATATGTTAAAGGACAAGTACGTAAAATGGAAAATGTATGAATGAAAAATGTATAAAATAACAAATATTTGGAATGAATATTATGGAAAAGGACAAAGATGTATTATGTCAAACATAAAAACTGGAGAATATTTACAATTACAAATATATGAAATGCCAAACATGAAGAAACAAATATGTTTCAAACGAAAAATACCTAAGACTACAAATATACAGAAAAAAAGATATATTGAGTGACAGATATGCAGAATTACATAAATGTAAAATGAATAATAAATTAAATGAAATAAATGAAAGATCACGATTATGCAACATGACCAATTTACAATGTGACAAATTTGGAGAATAAAAAATATGTAAAATTACAAGTATGCAAAAGAAAATTATATAAAATGATACATTTATTAAATGACAAATGTACAAAATTGAAGATATTTCACATAACAGATTTACAAAATGACAGATATATGAAATGAAAAATATATAAAAGGAGAACTATGCACAATGAAAATGTATAAAGTGAGAAATAGTTAAAATGAAAAATGTAGCAAATGAAGAACATATAAAATGATAAATATATGAAATGAACAATTTGTGGGGTGACAAATATATAAAATAAGAAATATGTAGTGATAAATATTTGAAATGATACAATATATAACATGACAAATATGTAAAATGATGAATATGTAAAATGAAAAATATGTAAAATGACAAATACATAACAAGCCCAAGACAACTGGAGCAAGCCCAAGACAACTGGAGCAAGCCCAAGAAAACTGGAGCAAGCCCAAGGGAACTTGAGCAAGCCCAAGACACCTGGAGCAATCCCAAAACACGTGGAGCAAGGCCAAGATTATTGGAGCAAGGCCAAAAAAACTGGAGCAAGCCCAAGATAACTGGAGCAAGCCCAAGACAACTGAAACAAGCCCAAGAGAACTGGAGGAGGTCCAAGACAACTAGAGCAAGGCTAAAACAACTGAAGCAAGCCCAAGACAACTGGAGCAAGCTCAAGAAAACTGGAGCAAGCCCAAGGGAACTTGAGCAAGCCCAAGACACCTGGAGCAATCCCAAAACACGTGGAGCAAGGCCAAGATTATTGGAGCAAGGCCAAAAAAACTGGAGCAAGCCCAAGATAACTGGAGCAAGCCCAAGACAACTGAAACAAGCCCAAGAGAACTGGAGGAGGTCCAAGACAACTAGAGCAAGGCTAAAACAACTGAAGCAAGCCCAAGACAACTGGAGCAAGCTCAAGAAAACTGGAGCAAGCCCAAGACAACTGAAACAAGCCCAAGAGAACTGGAGGAGGTCCAAGACAACTAGAGCAAGGCTAAAACAACTGAAGCAAGCCCAAGACAACTGGAGCAAGCCCAAGACAACTGGAGCAAGCCCAATAAAACAGGAGCAAGCCCAAGACAAGTGGACCAAGCCCAAGAGAACTGGAGGAGGTTCAAGACAACTAGAGCAAGGCTAAAACAACTGAAGCAAGCCCAAGACAACTGGAGCATGCCCAAGACAATTGGAGCAACGCAAATATAATTGGAGTAATCCCAAGACAACAGGAGCAAGTCCAAGATAATTGGACCAAGCCCAAGACAACTCGAGGGAACCAAAGACTACAGGAGCAAAGTCAATGACAACTGGAGCAAGGCCAAGACGACTGGAGCAAGGGCAAGACAACTATGGCAAGGCCAAGACAGATGGAGCAAGCCCAAGACTACTGGAGCAATGGGAAGACAACTGGCGCAAGATCAAGACATCTAAAGCAAGCGCAAGAAAACTGGGGCAAGCCAAAGACAACTGGGGCAAGCCAAAGACAACTGGAGCAAGGCCGAGAAACCTGGATCAAGCCCAAGACAACTGGAGCAAGCCCAAGACAGCTGGAGCAAGACCCAGACAACTCGATCAAGCCCAAGACACCTGGAGCAAGCCGAAAACAACTGGGGCAAGGCCAAGTCAACTGGAGCAAGTGGAAGACAACTGGAGCAAGCCCAAGACAACTGGAGCAAGCCCAAGACAAAGGAGTCCAAGACAACTAAAGCGAGGGAAAGACAACTGGAGCAAGCCCAAGACAACTGGAGTAAGCCTAAGAAAACGAGAGCAAGGCAAAAACAACTGGAGGAAGCCCGATTCATCTGGAGCAAGCTCAAGACAACTGGAGCATGATGAAGGCAACTGAACCAGTGAAAAGACAATTAGAAGAAGGTCAAGCCAACTGGAGCAAGTCCAAGAGAACTGGAGCAGGCCCAAGACAACTGGAGCAAACCCAAGATGACCGGAGCAATCCCAAGACAACTGGTGCAAGCCGAATACAATTGGAGCAAGCCCAAGACAAGTGGAGCAAGCCCACGACAACTCGAGCAAGGCCAAGGCAACTAAAACTAGGCCAAGACAACTGGAGCAAGCCCAAAACAATTGAAGCTATCCCAAGACAACTGGAGCAAGTTCAAGACAACTGGAGCAAGGCATAGACAACTGGAGCAAGACCAAGACAACTGGAACAAGCCCGAGAGAACTGGAGAAAGGCCAATACAACTGGAGCAAGCCCAACACAACTGAAGCAAGCACAAGACAGTTGGACCAAGCCCAAGACAGCTGGCGCAAGGCCAAGACAACTGGAGCAAGGCCAAGTCAATTGGAGCAAGGCCAAGACAACTGGAGCAAGGCCAAGACGATTGGAGCAAGGGAAAGACAGCTGGAGAAAGCCCACGACAACTTGAGCAAGCCCAAGACAACTTGAGCAAGCCCAAGATAACTTGAGCAAGCCCAAGACAACTTGAGCAAGCCCAAGTCAACTGGAGCAAGCCCAAGACAACTTGAGCAAGCCCAAGACAACTGGGGCAAGCCCAAGAGAACTGGAGCAAGCCTAAGACAACTTGAACAAGGCCAAGAAAACTGGAGCAAGCCCAAGACAACTGGGGCAAGCCCAAGAGAACTGGAGCAAGCCTAAGACAACTTGAACAAGGCCAAGAAAACTGGAGCAAGCCCAAGACAACAGGAGAAACCCCAAGACAACGGAAGCAAGGCCAAGAAAATTGGAGCAAGGCCAAGACAAATTGAGCAAGCCCACGACACCTGGAGCAAGCCCAAAACTCCTCTGGTAAGACCAAGACAACTGGAGCAAGACCAAGACAACTGAAGCAAGCCCAAGACAACTGGAGCAAGGCCAATACAACTGGTGAAAGTCCAAGACAACTGGAGGAAGGCCAAGACAACTTGAGCAAGCCCAAGACAACTGGAGCAAGTGCAAGTGTACTCAAGCAAGGCCAACACAACTGGAGAAAGGCCAAGAAAACTGGTGCAAGCCCAAGACAACTGTGTTTAGCCCAAGACAACTAGAGCAGGCTAAAGACAGCTGGATCAAGGCAAAGACAAGTGGAGCAAAGCCAAGACAACAAAAGCAAGGCCAAGACGACTGGAGGAAGGCCATGACAACTGAAGCAAACCCAATACAAATGGAGCAGGGCCAAGAAATCTCGAGCAATCCCAAGACATCTAGAGCAAGCCCAAGACAACTGGGGCAAGCCAAAGACAACTGGTGCATGACAAAGACAACTGGAGGAAGGCCAGGAAAACTGGAGCAAGCCCAAGAAACCTTGAGCATGCCCCAGACAATTGGAGCAAGTCCGAGACAGCTGGAGCAACTCTAGGACAACTGGAGCAACTCAAAGACAACTAGAGAAAGCCAAAGGTATCAGGAGCAAATCCAAGACAACTGGCGCAAGCCCAAGACAACTGGAGCTAGCCCAATACAACTACGGCAAGGCCAAGAAAGATGGAGAAAGCCCAAGACTATTGGAGTAAGGCCAAGACTACTAGAGCAAGCCAAAGACAAATGGATCAACACGACAACTCGGGAAATCCCAAGACAACTGGAGCAAGCCTAAGACAACTGGAAAAA
>SZWC01003776.1:33554-45801 GCA_023375785.1 Penium margaritaceum
TCCTCCTCCTCCTCCTCCTCCTCCTCCTCCTCCTCCTCCGGCTCCTCCTCCTCCTCATACTCCTCCTCATATTCCTCTTCCTCCTCCACCTCCCCCAACTCCGCATCCTCCTCGTGTTCCTCGCTCATCTGCAAGTGCTGCTGCTGCTGCTGCTGCAGCCGGGACTGCGGCTCCCACCCCAATGGCTTGTATGGAGCGCCCACAGCTGCTGCTGCATGCTGCTCCCCCCGCTGCTCTAGTCTCTGCTGGCTCTGCCTCTGCTGCTGCTGCTGCTGCTGATGCTCATACTTGTTCTGCTGCGCAGGCCACCGCCTTTCGTACTTGTGCTGCTGCTGCTGGTGCTGCTGGTCCTGCTGATGTTGGCTGTCTCTCAACAGCCTCTCCTGCTGCAAAAGAGGCTGCTGCTGCCGCTGCAAGCGCTCCTGCACGCGCTGATGCTCCAGTCGCCGCAGTCGGTCGACCGACTGCGGCTGGCTGGGCCACCACGGCAGCTGCTGTGCGATCCACTCAACGTCCTGCGCTGTTAGCTCAGAGGTCTTTGGCTTCCTTCCCCGCCGCCGTCCCAGCCGGCCGCGGCCGGTCTTGTCCTGCGGCTGGTTCTTCCGGCTGCGACGAACAACCTGGCCGCGCGCACGCAGCTGCATGGGGTGCTTCCTTTGCTGTGACGAATGCACCACAGCAGACGGTTGTTGCTCCTGCTCCTGCTCCTGCTGCTGCTGCTGCTGCTGCTGCTGCTGCCTCTTCGGCCGCCCCCTCTTCCTTGGCTGCTGCTGTTGCCGCTGCTGCTGCTGCTGCTGCTGCTGCTTCTTCGGCCGCCCCCTCTTCCTAAGCTGCCGCCGCCGCTGCTGCTGCTGCTGCTGCTCGTGTTGCCTGCCATCCTCACTTGGGGCATCGGCCTGGCGCTGTACAGGAGAATTTCTTCCGGGCTGCTCTGCCTGTTCAGCAGTGCTCTCCTGCTTAATCAGCAACTCCTTCAACGAATGCACTTGCTTCTGTTGCTGCTGCTGCTGCTGCTGCTGCTGCTGCTGCTGCAAATGCTGTCCCTGTTGCTGTGGCTGCTGCTGCTGCCGCTCCTGCATCTGCCGCTGCTGCTCCTGTCCCTGCTGCTGCTGCTGCAGCTGCTGCCCATGCTGGCCTTGCTGCACTTGCCCATTGCTCTGTTGCGAGGTCTGCTGCTGCTGCTGCAAATGCTGTCCCTGTTGCTGTGGCTGCTGCTGCTGCCGCTCCTGCATCTGCCGCTGCTGCTCCTGTCCCTGCTGCTGCTGCTGCAGCTGCTGCCCATGCTGGCCTTGCTGCACTTGCCCATTGCTCTGTTGCGAGGTCTGCAGCTGCTGCTGCAGCAGCTGTTGCAGCTCCTTCATTGCTTTGGTGTAAGAACCAGGCTCAAGTCTCGCTTGAGAATCCATCGCCCGGGTCCAGCAGGAGCATCGACTCACACCTTACTTGAGCTGCTTGCTCCTGCTGCTTGCTGCTGCCTCCGTCAGCCAGCTTGCCAATGTCCGGCCAGGCCACCGCTTGCTGGACGCTGCTGTTGCCACGGATCCTGCCACCCAGCTGCCTTGCCCTGCTTCCCCTCCTCGCGCTGCTTCTGCCTCCCCTCCAGCTGCTGCTGCTCCCCCTCCAGCTGCTGCTGCTCCTTGTCCTGCTCCTGATGTTGTGGGCGCGAGTGTGAGTATTGCGCTTGAAGTTGCTGCTGCTGAAGCTGCTAGCGCTGCAGCTCACAACGGCGTTGACGAGGGGTGTGGCGAGGTTGATGCCATTTTGTCGACGTGCGTCACAGGGATCAGAAATGCAGGAAGTTGGGATCAATCGGAATCTGCAGGAGCATGGTGGCAGCTGCGTGTCATGTCATGTCATGTCAGATCATGTCATACCATGTCATGACATTTTACGCTATGTCATGCCATACTGTGTCATGTCATGGCATGTCGTAGCATGTCGTATCATGTCATGTCAAGTGATGTCATGTCATGTAATGTCATGTCATGCATGTGGTGCAATGTCATATCCTGTAATGTCATGATGTTACGTCATGTCACGTCATGTCCCGTCATGCCATGTCATGCATGTAGTGCAATGTCATATCCTATGATGTCATGTCATGCCATGCCATACCATGTCATGTCATGCCGTGCCATGCTATGCCATGCCATGCCATGCCATCTTTTTCATGTCACATCATGTCATGCCATTCCATGCCAAACCATGCCATGCCATGCAATGCCTTCTGTCATGTCATGTCATGTCACGCCATGTCATGTCACGACATGTCATGTCATGCCCTGTCCTGTTCTGTCATGTCATGTCATGTCATGTAATGTCATGTCATGTCACCTCATGTCGCATGCACCGGACCTTGCTGCCACAATTCGCAAACAAGGAGGGTCCGAAGTAGGGCCAAAACGTGTGTGGGACCAGAAGGGCCTTGATGCCTTGAAGGAAAGGTGAGAAAAAGAGAGAGAACCTGGACGAACCTCCCTCCCCCCCCCCTCCCCCCCTTCCGAAAATTAGGGTAGGACTGCAAGACTCACCCGGTTTCCCGAAAGTGCAAGTGGGACGAGAACGTGGAAACGTACCAGGGCTTCCCCACGATCCGTCTGGCCATGGGCCCCCGCAGACGAACAGAGCGCGCACAGCGGTAGAGAACACACGAGCCCTCCGACCGCGAAGCCAAGGGACAGCGGCACCATGCTGAGCGTGAGCAGACTGCGTGCGCTCGGCGCAAGGGCGCTCCAGAGCAGCGAATGACGACAGCACTGAGCCCTCTCCAGGAGCTCTCCGGCGCCCTTGCAAAAAATCGCCTTGTTGTGTCCGCGCTGGTTTGACGGAAGAGTAGCGCGGGCTATGTCGTGCAAAAGCGCCGTTGAAGTGGACTCTCCACGTTTTTTTTCCCTCTCCGTGTGTCCCCTCACTGCCAACGTCTACAGCGTGCACCGCGGCTGTGCCACATTTCGAACGGGCAAAACGACAGCTACTCTCCTTTTCGCCATTCGAATGCTCGAAACCCTAGCCGTCACTTCCTACACGCGCGCGTTGGCACTAGACGGCCGGCGGCATACGAGGAGCTGTACCGGCCCGCGGGCCAAAAGAATTGACGGGTGTCGATTCTGGGAGTAGCAGTTGCCAAGGTGCGCATATCTTAAGCTATTGGGAAGCACAGAATCTGTATCGAACGGCGTTGCAGCTTTTGTAAGCCGGCTAGACGGGCAGATTCGGCCGGTGGAAGCGGAGGTTGGGCAACATTGCCGGCCGTCAGAGCTGTCCGAACGACGAAATGGAAGAGTGCGAGCCGCAAGATGAGGAATTTTCAAAAGCCTGAAGTAGCGCTTTTATTCAAATCTGCCTCCTTTTACTATTGTCCAGCGACAGAAAATATGGCGTACCTCAAAGAAAGTGAGTGGAAAAATCTCGTTGGGAGAGAACTTCCACAGGGTTAGGGTTCGTTTCGAAACACTCCGACCATTTCCTCGACTCGCTCGTTGCTGGCCAACAGGCTTACGACTCCAAGCAAATTCAAAAATGACTACTGCTCGAAAACCCATACAATGGGTTACAAATGTCAAAACAAAACATGTCTTGGCAGCCACAAACTTTCAAGGGCCATTCTGTTAGAATTGCTTCTGAGACAAAGAATAAATTCAGGAAAACGTGAGACCAGACAAGTCCTCTGAATTTAAAAGCCTAAAAACACTAGAAACTTGACAATGTGGAGAGTAGAATTCAGATAAAAAATGTACGACTAGCTTGAGTCCAATGACAAGAATTTTCAAAAAATCACATGTGAATGATCCATTCCAATGTGAAAATTCACTCAGATTGTTGCAAAGCTTGCAAAATTGCAAAGATTGAAAAGGCATATTATTGGATATAAACAATGAATATGTTTGGATCGTGAGAAAAGGGAACTTAGAAGCAATGTGAGCCTTCAAAGGCCAAGAAACATTATTTCAAAAATATATAAACTCTTACCAAGAGATAAAAAAGTAGTGATGAAAATCATTAACATGTAAATGTCATTCAATATAAAAAATTTAGAACGCTCTAAATGATCTCGATCAAAATAATAGAGGGTAAACCAAAAAAATAAAAAATCATAACTTATGTTTCAAGTGTTCAAATGATTCATTTTCAAAGTTAATCTACACAAATTCAACCTTGAAAATAACATAAAGCATAATTTTATCAAAATGCATTCAAAAGAGTGCATACTCACATGTTCAACATATCATGACTAGAAAAAATGTTTGAATATTTCATCTCTACAATAAATATCTAAGGCTAATCTACAAGAGTTGATGTCCAAAACGACAAGTTATTTATTACAAAGTTGTCGAATATAGATCATAAGAAATACATGGGATAAATATTAGTAAAATGAGTTTTTGAAGAAATAGTTTATCATTTAAATTATCTTAAAAGCATAAAAGACATCTAAGTTCCATATATTACATTCATATGCAAATTTTGAATAATGATTTCTATGATGTAAAGTTACCAAATGTTATAAAATTTCCATGAGGTTATTATTCATGTGATAATCCTAAAATACAGATCATGAGAAAAATAATAATATTATGGTGGTCTTATGAGCAAAGTAAAGAATTAAAAGATAGTTACTCCGTCATTCTCTGGTATATCTTCACACAAAATAACTAGTACGAGTATTATTCATAAAATTATAACCATGTTCCATGACAAAAATTCATGATACAATCACTCTAGAATTTTATGCGACATCCAAGGACCTTTTCTAACTAGATAGATTCGTGCAAAAACCGTGTGTGGTGAACACAATTGTAGAATACCAAGATGCAAGGAAACATGGTGAAATGGTATAAACTTCATAATATCATTCGACAAGTCATGTACAATTCAAAACAAATGATATACTTGATTTTTGTGTTAAGGCACTAGGATTTTCTACCAATATTAAACGTTGTGCATGATTTTTATAGGAAAAAAATGGATTTTCTCCGATTTTCTATAATACGAAGAAAATTGACCATAATTATTGACAATGAAAAAGCTTGCAAATATTCCCATTTTCATGTTTTTGTGATTATTGAATGCGTTTTCAACATCACATCAAGTCCTATTCTCAAGTATGACATGTGAAATTATCATATCAAGGAATTTAAAGTTTTTTATGCTCTTCAATTCTGCTATCAATATGCCCACAAAGATGCTTTCTTATCATGTTTGTGTGTACGTTGCCCATGACACTTATGTATCATACTATATTAGTGTCCGTTTATGTTATCAAGTCATTACAAGGACACTATAAAAACTTTCCTGATTTAACTGCTAATAGCCTTAAATACACGTCCATAATAAAACAAAATAAACCTTATTTCTAAGTATTCTATGGTGGCCATTTCTCAATTAATACCATCATCACCATTTCATACACAATCATAAACTAACATATATCATATGATTTTTATGAAATGGCATCGTATATCATTTATGCATAACAAATCATATAAAATTAATCAAATCTATAATATTCATGTGAACAATATTCTATGTATTCGAAAATCATCACATTGTTAAACTAATTGACATGATGGTGCATTTCAGACTGCCATTAGTGATGGGTTCAAAAAGAGATCTAATGACAACCAGTTTTTGAACTTCATTTTCAACCCATTTCGAATTTTCAGAATACAATATGTATATTTTTGCATTAAAATGCAAATATATATGTTTTTCGAAAATTTATTTTGCATTTTATGCTTTCTGAGGTTTCGTTTTTACCCTTTGGGGACATTTTAAAATCTGCACCTAAGATTCTCAATTAGAAAATCCTTACACAAATTTAGATACGCGTGTAAAGGTTTTTAACAAAGCAAAATTGAACCAACACACATCAAGTGTGGGATTCCACGTGAAACCAAGAAAGCAATGATCAGTACATCCCACAAATAAACCATTAGTGTATTTGATGAACAAATTGATGTAAACATGTGGTCTCTATTTAAGAACTAGATTGAGAGATGGTGCTTGGTAGGAGCTTCATCTTCATTTGAGTATTCCATCTCTATCATTAGTTGTTGAATCGCACTAGTGTATTTTCGAGATGAATAATGATGGCTCTGAAAGAAAGTGTTATCTCTACATAATATATTACTTGTATTATGAACTCTTTGGCTCACACTATTTCAAAACCACTATTGTTATAAGTTATTTTTGTAAATTATGCGAATTTCTCATTTTTTACTTTGGTATAAGTGGTAGGTATCATTGATTTGTTCTTAATATGAATATTCAAGATGAGATTTGGTGCATCACCATCACATCTTGGGTAACACGGACCATTTCGTGTAGATATCTATAAACAAATCTTCATATTATTTAGATTTTAGCGAAAACATTTAACTAGATTTGCATTAAAGTTGCTAAAGACATAGACATAATGGGTTATATTGAAAAACATTTCACACATATGTAGAGCATGCAATGTCAGGTTACATCATGTTCGCAAGAGCTTAGTGGTCTTGGATTCAATTAAGGATTTTGTTTCAAACAAACTTGTATAAGAAAACAAGATAAGAATGGTGTTGATGTACATGGTAACATGATATCATTGTGAATTCCCAAAATTGTGATATCATCACGATTGTTGTGAGCTCATCATTGTGGACTTCAATCACGTACTTCTAACATATTTTGTTTAAAAAAAGCCACGAATATTATCGTTTTATGAACAAAGTTGACATGAAAGCGTTCAAGGCAAGGAAATATGAGCGTAAAACAAGAGTTTCTATTGTTAAAATATGATTTACTTCATTATCCCTGTTCAAATTGATTTTCATCTAAAATGTGAGAAACCCAAAATCATAAAATGTGCAATTAATCTGTTTCGTTTTACCAAGTTTAAGAAATAGAAAGATCAATGTTTTGGCGAAAAATAATACTTTAGAAATATATTTAAATTGTTCAATCATTATTTGTCCCCTTCTTTTTGATTTCTTGATTATTTTATTTTCCTTAGCCATGTGGAGTGATGAAATGCAAAATTATTTTTTTTAAACATTTTCTTGTGATATCCTTCAATGTGTTTTGTTTGTTCATTATTAATAGGAATTGAAACTGGTACCATTAATTGCTAGCTTTTTACTTAATGATGGAGTATTCCACATAAAATGAAAGCAGTAGTTAGAAAATAACCCATTTTCCCATGTAATGTAATTTTTGTTATTTATAAGAGCATATCCAAAGATGATTGAATTGAAAAACAAAGAAAAATACATAGCACGGTGATTGTTGATATGTTTTTTTTTTGTGTTTTGCTATAAAGTGCAAAAGGATTTATATGTCCACGTACATATATCTATATAGATACATCATATAGATGGTTTTATCAACTAGATCATCAAGGTGAATATTTATTTCATCATACATATCCATATGCATATTTATGTCCAACACCACGTTCATTTTCAACACAGAGCATAGAATCCATAATTAGATTTCATATATTCATATATCGATATGAATTACCATATGCATGTGCATTCACATATCTACATCCATGTGCAATTCATTTTACACATTTATATCCATATTCATATTCATCTCCATGTTCGTGTCTATTTTTATATTCATATCCATATCCATAATAACATCTATATCCATATCCATATCCATGTCCATATTTATATCCATATCCATATCCATCTCCATATCCATATCTGTATCCACATCCATAAGCATATTCATACCCATGTCTATATCCTTATCCATATCCATATCAATATTGATATCCATATATTTATCCATATCCACGTCCATATCTACATCCATTTCTATATCCATATACATTTCCATATCCATATATATATCCAAATCGAAACCCACATCCATATCTACATCAATATCTATATCCATATCCATATCCATATGCATATACATATCTATGTTCATATTCATATATATCTCCATAACCATATTCTTATCCATATCCAAAGATGTACACAAATCTTTATTCACATCCATCTCCAAATTTAAATGAATATCCAAATCCATATCCATACATGTTTCCATGCTTGCATTTACATGCACATCAAAAGTGATATTCATATTCATAGACATATCCATATCAACATTTGGATCCACATTAATAGTCACATCGATATGAATATAAACATACATTTCCAAATCCAATAAAAAGCCCTACATTTGTCCATATCATTATCCATATCCATATCCATATCCATATACACATCCATATCCACAGCCGTATTCATACACAGCCATATCCATATCCATTTCCATATATGTATATATATTAATATGAATATTCATAATCATTTTAATATGCATATGCATTCCCACACCTATATTCATATTAGTATCCATATCAATATTCGCCTCCATATTCTTATTCATATGCACATCCACATCCATATCCATATCCATATGCATATCCATATCTATATCTAAATCCATATCCATATCCATATCCATATCCATGTCCATATCCTTATCCATATCGAAATCCATAACCATATCCATTTCCACATACATGTCCATATCCATATCCATACCCATATCCATATCCATATCCATATCCATATCCATATCCATATCCATATCCATATCCATTTCCATATCCATATCCATATCCATATCCATACCCATATCCATATCCATATCCATCCCATGTCTACATCCATGTTAAAATCCAAATTCTATATGATTATTTCTAGATCTCTATCCATTCACTTATCCACATGTGTTTGCGTATTCATACATATGTTTAGTTCCATGTCCACATTCAATCACCCACTCTAAATCCAAGTCTCCATCATCATTGAACTTTCTACAAATGTATCTACATACAAGCTTAAACATTGTTCGAGATCATGATCCATGTATGTATTAAGATAGACTATTATAATAAAAATCATTTATTTTGAGAAAAGACAACCATGCACGTGTTTACTATTTCATATACCCTTATGTGTGCATAGAAACACATTCATGTCTATCACCACACTTATATCTAAGAAGCAGGTGCTCATAAGGGTTTTGTTTTTCCTTTGTGTGGCATCAAAGTGGGTCATTTATTTGATATTATTATCATTTGATTTTTTAAAAAAATACTTTGAGATAAACATGCATTAGCTCACCCTATTTTTTAACGATGAAAACAATCCAAGGCGTCCTTAGCTTGTGTTGAAATAAAGTAGGATTTATTTTGCTTTTAGCTATTTTAAAGTGGATATATGGTCACACATTCCTTATTGGAAAGAGATTTCAAACATGGATTACGTTGAAGAAGAATAGCACAGTATGTTAATATCTAATTTTTACGTTTTTTTTATTTTAGATGTGAGTATGGAATAAAGGTATCAAAAGAAGAGAATTAGTATGTGGATGTGAAAAATTCAAAATAAATGTGGTGTTTTTAGCTAAGGATCAATCAAGTGCAAGGAACAAAATAATCCTTTCTATGGCTTTATATCCAATGTCTGATTGGAAAGAAACATTCTTCATCATGGGGAATTTAACATATGTATGCGTGACTTGGGTGGAGGGTTGATGATATAATTTAGAGGTCTCTTCTGGATTTTGACCGACATAATAATTATTTCTAGAAAAATGCCAAGCTAAAGTTGTTCCCTAAGGGTAAATCACTTGTTGGTAGGGCCCTTGCTATTTGGAATTTCGAAGGGAAAATTGAAAAGAAATATTATTCATTAATTTGTATTTCTATGTTAGCACATGTTTGATTTACTTTGTGAATGGGAAATTATATAATATGATTTTATCATTTGTAGAGAATTTAAAGACATATTGGGGATAGAATGTAAAAGAAAGTACAAAAGAAAAATCTTTTTGATTGTAGATGTATAAAATCATTATGATTATAAAGATAAATGGTTTGGTTTGTTCTTTGGGAAATTTTGAAGAAAATAGATACCTAAATTATTTTTCCATAAAGAGTATTATGCAAGTCATGTGAAGATGAACAAAAGGAGTTTATAACAAAGGGAATTTAAACACATGGCCATGAATGCAAGGGGTGAAATTTTTTTTTTTACATAATATTTGCCCCTAACATGGTACATTTATGGAAGTTTTTATTTTTTGTTATTTCCATGAAGAAATTATCGAGTGGAATGACCATATAGCCATCGTTCCAGAGAAAAGGCCTTATCCCGCACCTTGAGAGAAATGATCCTTATGTGCATCTACCGTGCAACAAGAAGCTTCATTTGCCCGTGCCTTTGAAGAATGAGCCTCATTCACCCCTTGTGCATGAATGTGCATTTAAGGTTTAGAATAAGGAACAATCTACCAGTCTTGTTTGTCAAAAGGCAACATTTCGATGTGGCATGACATGTGGCGTCCATATGCTTTCGTCACCTTTTCCCCCAACTATGACAAATCTCTTGAAGTAGGGGTTTGATTATTTGAGGGTTGGTTTGCACAGAGTTGCCATGGAGGGGGGGTGCAAGACTCCCCATGTGTTGGAAGTGAACCTGTTCGGCCCCGTTACTATGGTGCCTAGTAGGTGCTTGCACAAAAATCAAACCAAAAAACCCCGATGTATTTAGCGGTTGGGTTTGTGTGAGGTTTGTAATCAAATGGAGGGCATAAAGGTAGAAATCGGGAAGAATAAAATTGGGGAGTTTTTGAGTACGCAGTCTTGGAGCAAGGATCGCGGGTGACGCTCGTGGGCAGGAGTCCTTATCGGTTGTTGCTAACGAAGGCCACCCCCCCTCCACGCTCCACACCCATGCAGCCCAAGAGCCACTCGTTGTTTTGTGGCCCTCAATCGCGAGGGCCTCCATTGGATTGGACTTGGTCCTTGGGGGCTTTGACTGCAAAAGGAGTGGGGGGGGATTGAGAGGGGGACAGAGGCGACAGTTGACATAATGCCGAATGATGGACGTCGAGCGATAATTTTGTCGATCAAATCCCCCCCCCTCCTCCTCCCCACCAACCTGTGAATGCGGATCTAGATCGCGGTCCTCCATTGCGACGGTCGCAATGGAGGGAAGCGATCTAGACCCGCATGCATGTTTTCACCATGCTAAAGCAGCGTCGAGCGTCGCTGTTTGGGTATAGTGAAGTCGGGTGGGCGGATGGGTTTTATTGTTTCCAGAAAGGTGCCTATGATATTTATTATTCGGAGGTATGTGCTAATGTGTTTATTATTCCGAGTTTTGAGTAATTGTGAGACACTTCCGAAAAAACAAGGGGTATGCAGAAATTTCACTGAAACGTACTTCATACTTTCAGGTCCTTTGGTTCGTTTTCCCCCCCATTGTCAGCGAATCGACTCATTTCATCCCGACCTCTCGATTTAGGGTATCGCTCTCGTTTGCCTCGCCCGTCCTAGGGGGCAGCGCTGATAGTCGAGACTTTTCCTTGCCCCGCCACCATCCCACTGACTGCAGCAGCAGCACCAGCCTGCCCTAGCATCCAGCAAACCAAGTAGGCCACCAGCGAACCAGGCCAGCTTCTCGTAGCGGCGACAGCCATCAACGTCCGCAGCATCCGCAGCATCCGCAGCAGCAGCAGCAGCAGCAGCAGCAGCAGCAACATAACGCCGTCCGTTGCACGCCATGGCAGCTTGACCGCGTGGGACTCCCCGCGGCTCTCTCACTCCTTCAGTCTCCCTTCCAGCGCCTTTCAAGGCCGGGCTGCATTGTTTCCCGCCCTTGCCCTCGGCTCCCCTGCCCACAGGGAGAGCTGTCGCCCGTTCTGGCCATGCGGGCCCTAGTCTAGCGTGGATCAAACGGACCGCTTTCCCCCCTTTTTTTCCCTTTTTTTTCGCCCCCCCCAGTACCCGCCCCCATCCGAGAGGAGATATCGCGAGAAGCAGTCTCGGTGCCTCGGTGGAATCACTCCGGCCTTCTCGTCGTCTCTGGCGACGGTGCCGCGGAGGTGCCGACGTCGCGGGGCACGGGACGAGAGTGGAAAGAAGGAGAGAGGAAGAGGCACAGAGAGGGAAAGTGAAGGGCGGGAGGCCAGCGGGGGTACATTGGATGGTCATCCGCGCTTGAACCACTGACCGACAGGCGCCCGCATGGCGGCCAGTTCTGACCCCTCCCCCCCGGCGCGTATTGCGGGGGTCTCATAGGCCCTCCTAGGGTTGAGCTGTTTTGTCGTGACATGCCAGCTAACCAGCGGCAGCAGCACCTGGCAGCCACCCCCCGCGTTGGACCTCAGAGCGGGGCCTGTAGACAGACGGTGTAGACGGACGGCTTAGACGGTGAAAAAAAAAAAAAAA
>SZWC01003776.1:76146-113496 GCA_023375785.1 Penium margaritaceum
GACTGGTGAGGTGGTTTGGAGTGACCACCCCAAAAGTGTCACTGCCCACACACCTTAGAAGCCAGGCCTAGGACTATATGTACCAGGCTCATTCCTCATTCTAATTACACAATCTGGCCTTAGATGCTCCTCACAGAGTTGTCCAACTAAGGAACAGTATAAAGAAGACACTGGTTGGTCTAAGCCCCAGGAGTTAGTCTTTGACTAGCACCTCGCGCGAAAGTGACCAAGTGTTAAGTGGACACAGTTGCTAGCAAGTGATTGCCTAGGAACTGCTCAGTGTGGAACCGTGATCCTGAGGGTGATATCTTCTCCTAGCTGAAATGCTAGGAGCGGACGGCAGGTGCTATTGTGTCGGCCCTGTTTTCTAGTCCGTTTGCCTCAGGCCGGTTGACACTTTGACAGCATCAACACCAGCCAACATGCTTTCTTGAGCTCTTCAGAGGTTTTTGGTCCATATTCTCAGTGGTGCTATTGTTTCTCATTCATGATCCACTTGCATAGAGTTTATATTTCTGCACGTAGTGCTTCTTTCGGTTTGTCATTCAGAAGGCCGAGGAGTACATACGCCTATGGGGTTCTCTTCTACTGTTATTTTGGAGCTTGCAGCCAGGTTAGTCTATTTCCGGCCGGTTGGTGCAATTAGTTGCATGCGTGTGGGTGAGACTATATTTACACATTTTATTATTGTTTTTCTTACTTCACTTCTACATCTTCAAGTGTATCTTCATCGTCTCTCCACCATTTGAAGCACCATTCATTCCGTTGTGTTCTATGCAATGTACCCTCTCACATTGAACATCGGCTTGGGGGTTTCTCCATTTACTCACGATCCGTGCTGAAAAATCGAGATCGAGACGATCTCGATCTTGTTCGCCTCGAATTTTTCTCGTCTCAAAGTCTCGTACCGCATTGGTTGACACAAGGTTGGTTTGTCTCGCTCGTGACCAGACGAGGCTAAGACAAGTCATGCAATATGTAGACGAGAATCTTGTCTCACACTCAAAATTTTTATAGGCATTAGTTGACCATAGATGCATGTGGCTTGCCACGTGCACCTATGTTCCTTGACTCAACCCCCATGCACAAAAGAGGTGGGAATGTCCACCTTGACCCAAAGGCTGAGGAGTTTGGATAACTATGTGAAGTGAGAGAAAGGGCAAGGAGAATTTCTTAGGGAGCCATGCTAAACACAGAAAGCAATGGCATGAAGAGGTCACATGAGAGTTGAAGGAAAAGCGAAAAAATGCAATTCACAGGTCTCAGGTATGACGGGTGCAAGCTGCAGGGTGACGAGTGAGTGGGCAGTGACTTCAGCATTGCTGAAGACCCTCGTAGCTTGAGGACCAAAACCACTACATGAATATTGTGAAAAACCTACAAAGTGTGCTGCCGGATAGAAATCCAGTAGCATGTGGTCTGGGAGAAGCAACCCGGCTACCCACTCCTATAAGCAATTCTCAAAACCCTAGCATTCCACCGATTGTTCACAATAAATCATAAAAGGTACTACAAGCCTGTGGAAGGTGCACAAGGAGCATGGAAGTAATTTCTATTCCATGTGATACTGAGTCGCCGCCCTCGCGCACATCCGTGTGCCTCTCTACAGCATTGTCACATCTTCTCCTCAACGGTGGCACCGGTGGCAGGGTATCTCCAGGATCATTCACATACATCAGTGTGATGAGTGTGCAACAATGCTAGAGGTCACTATGTTTCTCTGACATACAAACCAACACTCCTCCAGAACACAGAATTTACGTACAGAAGCACACATTCATGAGCGTACACTAACTTCACAAGATGTGACACATGGCTGTAACTTGCACAAAGATGACTGCCCATCCAGGATCATCACGAGAACACAATGGACAAACTCCATGAACAACTATCTTGAAGATGTTATTAGTGAGTACCTGTTAAAAAGTG
Source organism: Penium margaritaceum (assembly GCA_023375785.1). NCBI lineage: Eukaryota > Viridiplantae > Streptophyta > Zygnematophyceae > Desmidiales > Peniaceae > Penium > Penium margaritaceum. The sequence goes on from SZWC01003776.1 coordinate 78,076, forward strand.
CCCCTGCCATGGTTGCCGTTTGCCGTTTTCCTGGTCCGACCACTAGAGAGTGGTTGGATGTCCAATCTGATTGCAGATTTGGACTCCTTGGATTTTTCCATGCAGTTTCAAGATTTCAGTTGCTTGATTTGGTTGAGAATTCAGAAAGTTAGCCCTACCCAAAGTTCGGGTGGTGAGGCGGGTGGAATCTGGTACCCGTCCGGGGTGACGGGATACTCCACCGCCGGTGGTCCGTGTTCAGCTCCAACTGGCTCCATAGACCCCAAGGCCCTAGAGGAAGCAACTAGGGAGGTCCCCTGGACCAGGTAGAGCCGCCCTTTGAATTTTCAATCAAGGAAAGGCGCTTCGAGCTNGATTTGGTTGAGAATTCAGAAAGTTAGCCCTACCCAAAGTTCGGGTGGTGAGGCGGGTGGAATCTGGTACCCGTCCGGGGTGACGGGATACTCCACCGCCGGTGGTCCGTGTTCAGCTCCAACTGGCTCCATAGACCCCAAGGCCCTAGAGGAAGCAACTAGGGAGGTCCCCTGGACCAGGTAGAGCCGCCCTTTGAATTTTCAATCAAGGAAAGGCGCTTCGAGCTGTCGTCGGCTCGTGTCGGAAATGACTCACGTCAGCGGCAGCCAAAGGCGGCTCCACCAAGGGTTGCTTGGATGGACGTAGCAGGGGCTATACTGCTCTGTTTTGGACATGCTTGGATGAATTGGAAAGCTCAGGTCACAGAATATAAATATCTGATGTACTATCACCAAAACAACTAACCATTAATGATTCACAGCCTTTCTCAGTTTCCGCAATCTGTATTCTGCCACAATCGTGCACTTGGTGTTGTGGCGACCCAAAGCACACACCTCCCTTGGACGTCTCTTTGCACTAAGAAGCCGTGCACAATTAGGCAGTTCAGGGAACGCCAGGACAGCATTCCTGATAAAGGGTTATGGGCCCATGGCCCTGACCTGCCTACCAAGACGTTCACGGCTTCCGCAACGCACGGGAATGTTGCTCCGGGCGACGTCGCCGTCGCACTTTGGGACTGTCCATCGCAGAAGTTCACCATGGCGCAGAAGCCGGATTCCTCGCCCATCCAAAAGTACATGGGCGGCCCTGGATTTGGGCTGTGGCGGTGGCATTTTGAGATCTACCTTGCGCACAAGGGACTTCTGGAGCTCATGAAGGGTACGGAGGTTCAAGATGTGAGCGCAACGAACGAGGAGAAGACGGCCTTCGCAAAGAAGAACACGGAGGCGCTGATGCTCCTGTTGTCGGCACTGCATGAATCTCAGTGGGGCTACATCTACGGCTGTGACCTGGCATCTGACACGTGGAAGAAGCTCTGCTCCATTCACCAATCAACATCCCTAGCCAACAAGATCTTCGCAATGAAGCGACTCTTGACGGTGAGGACCGAGGAGGGTGAGGATGTCATTTATGCCATGCAGCAGATCGAGTCTCTTGCCTCACAATGCAATGATGTGGGGTGGAAAATTGATATGAAGATGCAGGCGATGGCGCTCTTCATGGCTCTACCTGACAGTTGGAGCCCTCTCATCACTGTGTTGGGATGTAAGGAGGAGAATAAACTCACCTACGGCGCAGTCGCAGAGTACATCCGCAACGAGGTGCACCGTCGGAGTGGTGGCGAGACCTCGTCATCCTCAACTGCCCTGGTCACCAAAACGCAAGGTGGCAGCAGCAGCGGCAAGCGAGGCGGCGGTAAGGGCGGTGGCAAGAAGGGCGCCAAGAGGGGTGCATGCCATAACTGTGGCAAGGAAGGACATTGGGCCAAGGAGTGCCCGGAGGAGGCACAGTCTGGCGGCAAGGGTGCCAAAGACAAGAAGGCACTCCTCAACGGCATGAAGAACCCCGACCTGAAGGGCGCCAACCGGCGGTGCCTCGACTCAGGTGCGGAGGAGCATACCCAAGTTGAGAAGGTGGAGTTCATCAACTACACCAAGTCTGCCAACTCCATGGTGGTCGCGAACGACAAGGTCGAACCTGCGGCTGGCCAAGGTGATGTGGACATAGAGGTGGTGGTTGGTGGTAAGAAGGCGCAATGTGTTATCCAAAATTTGCAACATGTCCTTGTCCTGGCTGACATTTTGAGTGTGAGCCGCTTGACAGACAAGGGGTGTGAAGTGCTCTTTCACAGGAAAGGTGCAGTCGTGCGGATGGACGGCAGCGGCGAGGTCGTGCTCGAGGCGAAGCGCGAGGGAGGCCTCTACATCGTTGAGACCAAGGTCATCCCCTCGGCAACAGACGCAGCAGAGTCGCAAGCATGCGTCATCAACCTCGCTAAAGGCGGGGGAGCAGACCTGCAGCTGTGGCATCGGCGACTGGGGCACTCGTCGCCCGCAGTCGTGCAAGAGATGGCGAAGCGCGACATGGTTCGCGGCCTCAACATCACCAGTGCAGTAGACAGAGCAGCAAATTCCACAGAGCACAAGTGTGAGCCTTGCATCATGGGCAAGGCAAAGTGCAAGCCGTTTGAAGATGGACAACGGCGGGCCGAGAACCTGCTCGAGGTCGTGCACAGTGATGTGTGCGGACCGATCAAGACGCCGTCCATTGGGGGCGCACGGTACTTTTTCACCTTCATCGACGATTGCAGCAGAAAACTCTACGTCTACTTCATGAAGCGGAAGAGCGAGGTGCTGGACCGGCTGAAGAAGTATGTCGCAGCAGTGGAGAGGCAGACTGGTCGTAAGGTCAGAGCGCTACGCAGCGACAATGGCGGCGAGTACGTGGACTGCGGCGGGTGGCTGAAGGAGCAGGGGATTGAGTGGCAGCCGACCACTCCGTACACGCCTCAGTCAAATGGCGTGGCGGAGCGTGCGAACCAGACGCTACTCACCATGGCGCGGACAATGCTCGTGGACGCAAAATTGCCATGGAGCCTGTGGCCCAAGGTCTGTGAGTACGGCATGCTACATCACCAACCTCACCCCAATAGCAGTGTTGAAAGGGAAGGGCAGCTAGAAGACCCCGCAGGAGGCTTGGAGCGGACGCAAACCAAGCGTGGCGCACCTGAAGGTGTTCGGGTGCAAGGCGTACGCGTTGGTGCAGGCCGCGCAAAGAAAAGACTCCAAACTAGACCCGCGTGCAAAGGCATACGCGTTCATCAGATACGAGAGTGCGCTCAAGGTGTACCGCCTCTTTCATCCACGGAGGCAGGACGTCATCACAAGCCACGACGTCACGTTTGATGAGCAGCAGAGCTACTGCAGCAGCAGCAACAACATTGACGCAGCGTGCTCTCCAAAGCAAGGGGAGTGGTTCCAACTCCTTGAGCGTGAGGAGGAGCCGGCGGTTTCAGAGGTCGATGACGGGTCTTCGGAGGATGACGGTGCTGGAGCGCAGCAGGGCAATGCAGCAGGTGCAGGTGCCGCTGGAGCGCAGGACGCAGCAACCGACGCGGGGGAGCCCGCGGCCGAGGACAACGTTGCATCAGGGCAGCAGCAGGACCAGCAGCCAGCGTCTCCAAGGTCACCGCGTCACAGCCTGAGGCAGTGGAATGAGGCAAAGCGGTATGATGCGAGCACGGGCCGCTGGATCGGCATGGCGCGGTGCATGATGGCAGCCACAACGGAGCCGACAACCGTGCAAGAGGCACTTGCACGGCCTGACGGACAGCAGTGGGGCGAAGCAATACAATCTGAACTTGCGTCCCTTGCTGAGAACGGCACTTAGGAGTTGGTGGATCGGCCTGAGGGGGTGAAGGTGATCAGCTCCAAGTGGGTGTTCAAGGTGAAGCTCACCAAGGACAGCAAGGTGGAGAAGTATAAGGCGCGGCTAGTGGCGAAGGGGTACGCGCAGCGGAAAGGCGAACACTACGATGAGACGTTCGCACTCGTCACCAAGTTCACAAGCATCCGGACGATCCTCGCGGTGGCAGCCGCAAAGGACATGGAGATCCACCAAATGGATGTCAATACGGCATTCCTGAACGGCATCATTGACATGGAGATCTACCTTGAGGTGCCGGAGGGGGTGGATGCACCGGAGGGCAATGTTTGCAAGCTACGGAAGGCCTTGTACGGGCTAAAACAGGCGCCTAGGTACTGGTACCAGCAGATGGACGGCTACATGGCGGAGCTCGGCTTCAAGCGCTGTGAGTCAGACCATAGCGTGTACGTACGGCGCAGCAAGGGACTCCATCAGATTGTCGCACTCTACGTGGACGACCTGATCCTGTGTTCATCAGATCTGGCAGCTTTGTAGCAGCTCAAGGAGCAGCTAAGCAGCAGTTTTAAGATGACGGATATGGGGGAGCTCGAGTATTACCTCGGAGTGAGCATCACGCGAAACCGGAGGGCACACACGCTTGAGCTGGGGCAGGCCAAGTACGTGGCCAAGATCTTGAAGCGGTACGGCATGGAGGACTGCAAACGAGTGGGCATTCCTTTCTCCACAAGCTGTGAGCTGAGTGTGGCGATGGCGCCGCAAACTAAAGAGGAGAAGGAGGACATGGCGGAGGTGCCCTACCAATCTGTGGTGGGCAGCCTGATGTATGCCATGGTGGCGACTCGGCCGGACTTGGCCTATGCGGTGGGTCAGGTGAGGAGGTATGTGGCCAACCCTGGGCCACTACAGTGGCAGGCGGCGAAACGCATCCTCCGGTACTTGCAGGCAACGCGGCATGCACGCCTGAAGTACGACGGAAAGGGGAGGTCAGACTCCTTGTGGCTGGTCTGCTACACTGACGCGGACTACGCCGGTGATGTGGACAAGAGGAAGTCCACTTCTGACTATGTGTTCTTCCTCGCAGGTGCAGCGGTCTCGTGGTGCAGCAGGAAGCAGGATTGCGTTGCCACCTCCATAGTGGAGGCGGAGTACGTCGCTCTGGCGGAGGCGGTCAAGGAAGCGGTGTGGCTCCGCAGATTTCTGGGGGAGCTGAGCATACCCTATTAGGAGCCTACGGTGGTTCAAGAGGACAACACCGGCTCCATCTTGCTGACCAACAACCCGACGCAGCACAGGAGGACGAAGCACATTGACGTGCGCTACCACTACGCGCGCGACATGGTGGAGATTGGACAGGTTGTGCTGCAACATTGCAGCACAAAGCACATGCTTGCAGATTGCTTAACCAAGGCGCAGCCCCAGGATTGGCACGTCATCAGCCTTGCAGGGCTTGGGTTGACAAGCTATGAAGGGCTTGAAGGCGCAGGAGCGGATGAGTAAAGAGTGAGCATGAGGCATCCAGCATGGAAGGTGCACGGGGGAGATTGTTAAAAAGTGTCCCTGCCATGGTTTCCGTTTGCCGTTTTCCTGGTCCGACCACTAGAGAGTGGTTGGATGTCCAATCTGATTGCAGATTTGGACTCCTTGGGTTTTGCCATGCAGTTTCGAGCTTTCAGTTGCTCGATTTGGTTGAGAATTCAGAAAGTTAGCCCTACCCAAAGTTCGGGTGGTGAGGCGGGTGGAATCTGGTACCCGTCCGGGGTGACGGGATACTCCACCGCCGGTGGTCTGTGTTCAGCTCCAACTGGCTCCATAGACCCCAAGGCCCTAGAGGAAGAAACCAGGGAGGTCCCCTGGACCAGGTAGAGCCGCCCTTTGACTTTTCAATCAAGGAAAGGCGCTTCGAGCCGTCGTCGGCTCGTGTCGGAGACGACTCACGTCGGCGGCAGCCAAAGGCGGCTCCACCAAGGGTTGCTTGGATGGACGTAGCAGGGGCTATACTGCTCTGTTTTGGGCGTGCTTGGATGATTTGGAAAGCTCAGGTCACAGGCTATAAGAAGCTGATGTAATATCACCAAAAAAACTAACCATTAATGATTCACAACCTTTCTCAGTTTCTGCAATCTGTATTCTGCCAGAATCCTGCACTTGGTGTTGTGGCGACCCAAAGCACACACCTCCCTTAGAAGTCTCTTTGCACTAAGAAGCCGTGCACACTTAGGCAGTTCAGGGCATGCCAGGACAGCATTCCTGACAGTACCTTCATGAGGAAGTCAGCTCTGTGCTTTCGAGTGTCAACCAAGACAACTTGGATATCACCTAAAGCCATGCAATCATGCACTGAATGATGCTCTACAAATATATGCTTTGTGCATGTGTGATGCATGGCATCATGCTCAACAATAGCCTTGGTGTCTGATTGCTACAATGCAGGGTGATGCAGCAGATGGAGGCGTGTTGCTCTTGAAACAGGCGACATAGCCAAACACTCTCATATCTTCCTATGCCAAGAGCAACATACTCAGCTTCACTAGAGCTACATGGCACACAACCTTGCTTACCGCTCTTCCACGACACAACGGTCCCACCAACAAGAAATATGTAGCATGTGGGGCTGCGAGCATCTACATCATGAGCCCATTCCTTGCCAGTTTAGCCACCAAGCACTAGTGATGGCTCTGATTGATAGCAAAGAACAGTTCGGGCAGTGGAAATTGTACACCTGAAAAGACGCAATGTAGTCTCCATGTGTTGTGTCCTAGGAAACTGTGAGAACTGTGCAAGGAAGTTCACGACAAAGTCAAAATCTTCCCTAGTCATCGTCCCTAGGTACATGAGAGACCCAATGACACGCACGTAGTCTGTCATATTTACTACCTCCCCGAGCTTTGACACATCTACTGTCTTCAAAAACCTCTGTCCGGCTGGGGTCAGAGGTGTTGACGTCGTGGGTGTGGACTCATGTATATGGTCGAAGCACTCCCTGAGGCTGAGGAGGTACTCAGCTTGGTGGATGTACAGAATTTGAAGAGAGCTGTCATGCTCAAGCTCCATGCATAGGAAGACATGAGCAAGCCCTAGGTCTCTCATCTTGTGCATTGAAGGTAGCAGGGTTTTCACCCTCTAGACAACTTCCTAACTGGGTGACGCAATCGGCAAGTCAACAAAAATGAGGATGGTAGCAAACGGGACTGACGGTGGGATGACAAAGTGTGACGGATCCACTGTACTACATCGATAACCCCCTTCTCCAGAGTGGACATGATCTATTGATTCCAACACCGGGGCAACTGCTTTAGGCCATAGAAGGCCTTTCAGAGCCACCAGACTCTGTCAGTGCCATCAGAAAGTCCAGGAGGCTGTACCATTTAGATCCCCTCATGCAAAAATTCATTCAGGAACACGCTGTTCACGTTCATCTGGTTCTCGCTCCTACTAATGGTTGGCCACAAGACTCAGTAGCGCTTGGGCTGTATTGGAGCAACCAACCGGTGCAAACGTCTCATCAAATTCAATGCTTGAGACTTAGAGGAACCCCTTTGTAGTGAGTTGTGCCTTGTAATTTTCAACTGCGCCGTTGGGCTTTTCCTTCAGACAAAAGATTCAATGTGCATTGATGAATTTGCGCCCTCGAGGTAGGTTGATCAGCTCGTGTAAAGCATGATCGGCAAGAGTTTTCAGCTCATCTTGCTTTTCAGTCTCCCACTGCTGAGAATGAGAGGCTGCACGTGCTTGCCAAACCGTGGTAGGTTCAAGCAAGGGTTATGGTGGCCACAGTGGCATGACACTCGGCAACACTGGTCAGAAGAGCCACCCCCTAGACACGTTTGTGATCAAACCCGACCAGCGCATATCCAAGGGCAGATCTGGGATGGATAACCCCAATGGCCAAACATAGCGCTTCCATGCCGGTAGGCAAGACTAGATAATTCTCAGTCAAAGACTGAAGAGGATGAACTAAAGCTGTGGACGTACTGGAGCAGTTAGGGAGCGTGCGTAGAAGCCTACCTCAAACGAAAGGGGAAACAGGTGCAGGATCCGTGGGGGCTGTCTGAGGTAAGTCATCCGCACGGACTGGAGGAGGGACACGTGGACTTGACACGACGGGGAGTGACCAGGCTGTAAGGAACCGTAGAGGAGTGAATGGGAGACACAGACTAGGACGAGATAGAGGACATGGCAGGGGAGAATGGTGCGCCAGACGAGTTGGATGATATAGACAGAGTGGGCGCATGACCTAATGACTGAGGCTGTAACGAGGGTGCAGGCTGCAAAGAAGCAGCAACAGGAACTGCAGGGATGGCAGGACCAACTTCCCCCCCCTCCACCCGAGAGGGAGGCAGAAGGGAGGTAGTGAACGAAAGACAACCGAGGTCACGAAGAGCCACAAAATCATAAAACAATTCATCACGCGACTTGATTATACACTGACGAACAAGTTTCAGACTGAGCACACACACCAAGAAAGGGGAACAGACGGCCACGAGGGAAGAGTGTAATGCCACGTAGATCCTCTGGGAGCCAGACGAACACAATGCTCCCCCAGAACCTAGCGAGGCAAAGATCAGCTTGCGTGCCATGCCGGCGCTTGAAGGGCATGACAGTGCATGGGAACATGATTTCAGACCCAAGTTATGGAACTCATGGAAAAGAGACGCGGCAGACCAGACTTGAACAGCAAAGTGCAAACACTATCAGTGAGAGTGCGATTCCAGTGCTCCAAGATGAAATCTTGCTAGGTTGTGTACGGATTCAAGGTCTCCAAACACAATTCTCTGGAATTCAGGAGACGGGCGGTGGGTCTAAGGAACTCATCACCACGATCACTTCAAAAGACACGCAGGGAGCGCTGACAGGCACCCTCAGCTGGAACAAGCCAGGATTTGATGACAAAGCACACGTCGCTCTTTTTGACAAAGAAGAGAACACCCAGGGAAAGCAGGAGAAGTCATCAATGAGACAGAAGACACAGTGTCCAACATTCCCAAGGAGGTCATGAGGCAAAGGGCTCATGACATCGGCATGCACATGATCAAATGGAAGGGAATTCTGAGACTCAAAGGGAGAGAAAGGAGAGCAATGCATTTTCCCTTCAGTACAATTAAGACAGTCAGTGGGGCAAGGGGAAGGGAAGGTGGAGGGCGACAGACCAACAGCAGGATGGAGGCAGATCATGCTCTGAACAGCTTAAGTGTGTACATGGTCAAGAGGGATGATGCAAGAGGTCAACAAGGTCAGGACGTAGAGAAGGGGAAACATGAGCAGGGGCATTGCCACTAGCAAGATCATAAGAAACAAGCAGGGGTACACGATAGAGGTTATCACATTTGATACCACAGAGGACAACACAGCCAAAGGGACAAAGACAAACCGTGCCAACACCACGACTTTCAGAGATGTCCAGACCTTGATCGTCCAAAGACGGCATTGGTAGCTGGCTGAGCTGGGGAGAAACTGACCTGGCCCAATGCGAACAAAGTAAAAAGACCCGGCAGGGCCTAAAGAGATAAACGAAGAGTGCACTGACGTTATGTGATGAGTTTGCTCCAAATTCAAGGATCTAGAAGCCATCTAAGATTCACACGGGGGGGGAGGACGCCATAGGCCACAACGGTACCGACAGAGAGCACCCGAGGAATGGACGGAGTACAGGAAGTAAGAAAACGAGGAAGAAAGACTAACTGCCACTGCTTGACCCGCAGGACAGAGCCACACAATGAGCCTAAGACATAACCGGAGGGTCCACACGAAGGAAACTGTCATTCTTACACACAGGACCTCCGGCCAGCATTGTAACACTCTCACCTCCCTGATTGTGAAGTTGAAGATACTGAAGAAGAGACTGCTCCAGCTGGCGCTCATGGTCATCATCAACCAACACTGCCGGGGCCGCGGTAGAGGCGCCTGAGGAAGCAGGGAACCACGGTGGGACGGTGTAGGCGGCCAGCCTTAGGGGTGCGGGGGAGGCAGTGGTGCAGAGTGAACCCCAGTGGTGGAGTAGGCCTGGCCAGAGGTAGTGGAAGAAGACCGGGAGGGAGTGCTGAATCTGGAGGCCGAGGCCATTGTGGTATTGCAAGAATTACGTGCCCACGGTGCAAATGGAGGTCGATCTTGACAGCGGTAGAGAGGGGGTGTGAGAGTCTGGCAATGTGGATGGATAAGGATACGCGAGCAGAGGTGAGTGCGATAAGGGCAGCACAGGATAAGAACAAGCATCGAGGCAGCAGGAGATGGGCAGAAGACCTTGAAGGGATTCGATGGTATGTGGGAGCGTGATATAACTGTTGGAGGCGGAGGGTGACAAAGAGAAATTGGACAACAAAGAGACTTAGAATCTTCCCACGGTCAGTGGAGAGGGGGAAGAAGAGAGGATGGAGATGGAGACAGAGCCAGGGGAAGAGACAAGGAGACAAGGAAGGGAGAGGGACAGCACATGGACAGAAATATGACATTCTCTACTCGATGGATGTTAGACAGAAAAGAGAAAAATAGCCATGTTCTTAGAGGGGAAAGGAGGAGCAGAGGAAGGAGAAAATGCTTGAAATCGATGAGAGAAGAAAAAAACAGAAAGTAGCCATGTTCCCACCAAGATCGGCAGCATGGAGATAACCTGAACTGGGGTACTGTGGTCCAGATTCTACAAGAGGAGGTGGTCGCAGCCCGTGGGCTGATACAGGAGGACACGAGGGACATGAACCGTGGATCGTTCCTCTTGTACAATAGGGTGAATGAGAGCCACCTCTAATTAATTGAGAACCAGACCGACATCCTCCGGAAGACATTGGGACAAGTCCAGATGGCACAGGCGATATTAGATTTCCATGTACGTCAGCTGTATGAGGAAACCTGTGCAATTGAGGAAGCACTCACAGGCAGGTTCAGGAGAGAGAGAGAGAGAGAGAGAGAGAGAGAGAGAGAGAGAGAGAGAGAGAGCAACGAGTGGACAAAATAGCATTGCAGGAGGTGGTGAGAGGGTGTATGGCCATGTGTGAGACAACACGAAGAGTGGTGGACCATCAGCAGGGAGGATTGGAGGAGGTTGCATGGGCCTTAATGATTTTTTGGGAAATGACGGGAGAGAGAGAAGAGCTTCACGTGTTTGCTGGCAGACAGAGTAGGTCAGCTATAGAAACAACTTCCATTCCAGCACGAGGACAAGGTGATGGGGGAGGCAGTGGAGGGGATCGACAGACCAACAACGATGATGGAGCACACAGATGGGGAATCCGCATCACTGCCGGCCAAGGTAAGTGATGGTGAGGGGGGATAAAGAGGGGGAAGCAAGAGGAGAAGTCTCCCACGTGAGTGAGCGTAGTGCTCAAGGGAGTTGTGGGAGCGGGGGGACTACAGCCAGAGCAGGCGGACCAGGAGCGAGATGAGATGATGAGGATGGGGAGGATAGGAGGACATGGAGGGGAGATGGGTGAGAGATACTATGTAAAGGACAGGAGGAGGAGGACGAGAAGGAAGGGGAAGAGGTCAAACAGGAAAGGCAGGCTTGAGGGGACACAGGGATATGCCCGCCAAAGCTAGACGTAGGGCCCACACTCGCCATAGTGTCGTGGACATCAGACGGAACCCACGGGCCCGACACGATGGCCAAGCAGGAAGGGACCGGTAGGAAGCACATGAAGATGGGATTGAGGAGGTGATGCAGACGATGGAGGCCATAGAGGTTGAGGATGCTTCGAGTGCTGGAGAGGGAGCGGAGGGAGTTGGTGAGGGAGAGGGATGAGGTGATGATGAGATAGATTCAGTAATGGTGGGCATATCAGGGATTGGCACGACAACAGGAGGTGTAGCAGATCCATCAGAGTGAGAGGAGGGAGGTGCTAGCATAGGACATGCTCGGACGACCGACAGGCCGTGGACCCGTGGGGAGGGATCAGGTTCGAACTTGGGGGAGAGTGTGGCCAGAGCCAATGCTTGACATGCCTGAGTGCAGGATAGAGCGATGCACAGGGAGGGAAACTTGGAGAGGCCATGAGAATTGTAGGGAAATTCAGTGGTAGAGCCGAGTGAGTGCAGTGTGGAGGGACTAGGGCGATCCCTCTACGGTTGGGACCCACCATGGTGGTGCCCATGGATGGGATGCGGTTTTGTTGGCAAGTGAGAACGGTCCATGAGTGGCCACTAGGGCTACCGCTACAGGGGTTGGTACTTGACGTCGGTGCTCCATAGAGTTTAGCATCGGATTGAGGATGGCGTTACAAGAGAAACACATGTGACACACCACAGGGGGGGTAACATCAGAAGTGGGGGCCGGAGTGAAGACGCCCGCGAGTGTCAGGCATGGCTGGTGGAGCGGTGGGCACTAGGTAGAGATTTGGAGGATCTGGAGCAGGTGGAGCATAGACTGAATCTGGAGAGGCAAGCGGCACAGCGAGAGGCATGAAGGATTCGACAAGTTCAAGGCTAGCACGCTCGGCAGGAGTGAGACCAACGCGAGAGGGAGCTCAGCCAGGAGGGAGAGTCCACTTCACAGAGAGATTGGCTGGGTAGGGGCAAAACAGAGATCGAGCAGGTGGAGGAGGAAGTCCAGCAGAGGTAAGGGATGTACCAATGGGACCATGGATGAGGATGGACCCCAACTGTGGACCCAAGTCTCCAAAGAGCAAGGGGGATGTAGTAGACACGGTGGTGGGGAGGATTTTGTGCCAGCTGTTTCCTGTGACTTAATTGCAGAGGAGATGAGAGGTGAGGGTGGCCAGAGCGGAGGGCCAGGGACGGCCGCGAGGGCTACACATGGATGAGAGGGGAGCAAGCGGATTGAAGACGAAAGGGGACCCTAGGACTGAGGGTGGACGCAAGGAGTCAACGGGTCCAGGAGGGGCAGACAGGTTCTAGTGGGGATGGCCAAGGGGGTAGAGAGACAGCTGGCAACAATGGGAGGAGAGGGCCAGGGCAGCATTGAATGAAAGAAACAGGCAGTGGCTAGCAAAATCAGAGGGAGGTTGTGGGACCAGGAATTGGTGGTGGAGGAACAACAGGGGCTAGGCACTGGGCTAGAGAGATGAGAGAGGACCGTCCTTGAGGTAGAGGGATGGTAACAAAAGATACTAGAGTGACCACCAAGGGAGCCCAAGAAGGTGCTTGAGAGGGGAGAGGAGGACCGAGGAAGACAGATGGGACCAGAGATGATTGACACGGCACCACAAGCAGATGCAAGCATCAGTAGCACTCGACAGAGGGCAGTGTCTGGGAGGACAACAACGGCCACCATTGGAAGCACTTGTGGTGATGTGTAGAGGAGTCCCTCCCCCATTTTTCTACTGACGGATCCCAGTAGGCGCATTGGATGGATTCTGACAAGCAATCATAGTGCCCGGACAATGCCTCTCAGCCTCTACTCTTCCTCCTCAACTTCCTCTTTCTCTCCCTCTTCCTCATCTGAATCAGCTCAAGGCGTGACCACCACCACATAGGGGAAGATTTGGAAAAAGAGATACCACAAGGGGCAGCAACAACAGGAGCAGCAGCCACCAAGTAGTGGTAGTGGACGCTCTGTCCCCTGCTAGAAATGCGGGGGCGATCATTGTTACACAGAGTGTCAGAATTCCTTGGACTGGAGCCAGATCAAAAGTGGCCTCCAGGCCACAGAAGCTCAGCAGACATCTTTCGGTACTACCCAAACCTATCCGAAAGCAGCCAAACCTTTCGCCACTCCAGGCAGCGCCGGAGTCGTGGACCGCATCATCTTGGAGCTTTCTCAGCTACTGGTCTCCCATAATCAAGGAGGTGCGAGTGTGTTATCATAGCTGGGTGGTCCATGGACAACATATCCAACTGTGTTTGTTGCCCGTGATGATGCTTGTGGGGGAGATGAACAGGCTTGTGATGAGGATGGAACTTACATTATCGACTAGCTTGATGGTGAACAAATTTTTACTTTCCATCGTTGCTTCAAGTCCTCTTTGGAGCGACCAGGAGAGGCATAGTACAATGTGTCATATTTTCCTGTGTCAAAGACAGGTCATGAGGCTTGTGACAGTTGGATCATTGAATCAAGTGCCACCCATCACATGACTTACCATCGTAGTGACTTTGCGGTACTCGTTCTCGCTGCGTTAGTTCAGTCTGTTTGCATATGATATCTTCATTTGTTTCATTTCCAGGTCACTGGGGTGGTGCATTTGGATAGTCCATCGGGCCCAATATGCCTCTTTTATGTACTCTTTGTCCATGCTTTTAAGTTGAGCCTGCTCTTTGTTTGTGTATGCACCAGGATGGGTCTCCCTGTTGAAAACTCTCTTGACTCTGACATAGTAACTGCTCTTGACATGTGTGCCGATGTTCTTTTTGCCTCATTTTTTGTTGACTTGTTTCGTGTGTCTCATTGCACTCCCTCTGCTTCTTATCACCTTCTCTTTTTTGCATGTGTTTTTATCAGTAGTGTTCTATCGCATGAGCACCAGCGCCTGCTGCATTGCCGTCTTTGCCATGTGAGCTCGCACATTATGTCCAAGCTCATTTGGACTTAGCCAGTCCTCGGTCTAGACAGAGTTTCCTTTGAGAAGCCACCCTAGACTGACTTTCTCTTCTAAGCTCAAGATAAGATGCATCACTACACGTACCTTGACTCCACTTTGGAGGCGCCCTAGAGTTGGTCCACTTGAACCTTCTTGGTCTCCTCCTTTAGTTGCACTCATTGGGAATGATATGTTCTTACACTGAGTGATGACTTCACCCGGATGGTGGTTCTTTAGCATCCGCAAGAAGAGGAATGCAACCCTAGCAGTCTGAATTTGGCTGGTGATGGCTGAATTTCAGTCTTGTCATACCCTTCACAAGTTTCCCTCAAATCATGGTGTCAAGTTCTTAGGCTAGGTGGACACCTTCTTGGATGAGAACGGTGTCTTTCACTAGCTTTCTGCCACTGCTACTTCAGAGAAGAGCGATGTGTCTGAACGCTAGAACCACATTATGGAGGATGTGGTTCGCGCCATGGGATCTCAATGCGTTCTTCCAGATTCCCTTACCCTGAAGGGCTTCTCCTACATGATGTGGGTATGGAACTACTTGACGCATGGTCCTCTTCCAGACCATGTCATGCCCTACAAGCTGTGGTTCAGCCATCGTACCAACCTCCATCTGTCTCACATTGCCTGCTTCTGGTACACCAAGGATCAGGAGGATCGAAGGTCTCAAGTCAGGGTCCCACTTATGCCTTCCTTGGATTTTTCCCACAGTCGAAGGCCTGATGTTTTTGGGACCCCGCTCACCACCACATCATTGAGTCTCAAGTCTTTCTCTTCTTTTAGGATCTCACCTACGTGACATGACCAGCATGATCTTGCTGGCTACCGATCACGTCCCCACCTGAGTCTAGGATTACGGATGGATTTTTTTGGACTTCCTCACTTGTGATCCGGTCTCTAGCTGAAGACGGTCCGACCATCTTTGCTGTGGGTCGAGTGGCCTTGTCGGTTCCCTCTGGCACACCTGCTCCCATGCCATTTCCAGTTCGCTCTCGCGCATTTGCTCTTGTGTCAATGTTGGTTCCCTCTGGCATACCTGCTCTCATGCCAGTGCCAATTCTCCATAGAGCACCTGTTCCCGTACCAGTGCCTGTCCCCTCTGGCACACCTGATCTTGTGCCCGTGGCTACATCCCCGGTCACACTCAGTCCTGTGCTTGCACCTACCAACCCTACGCATGAGCCAGCACCTGTCCATGATCCTCTTGCACCCTCTCTCTCTACGAGCGTGCAGTTCGTGCGTTTGTGGCCCAGCCACTTACTCTGCAGTCAAAGGTGAGCACCTTAGCATCGGGCTACTCCCGCGAGCCCGGTGCTTGTCTTTGAACACTGGCCTCTAGGGCTCATTGGATGGCTGAATCAATGCCCAGACACCTTACTTGTGTTCAGAGTGGCGAGCTAGTACAAAGGCCCTTGGCCTGAGTGTCCATATTGACTACGCAAATGCGCACCCAACATGCCCCATTGGCCATGAGCTCATCTGCCATGAGTTATCAGTCTCTTGCATTGTTGCAGGTAAACTTGTCGTGGTCAGGCCGAGTCCGGAGGCGTATTTTTTGGCCACCCAGAGCTTTTCCCCGATGGCACCTCATTCAGGCACATTGAAGGAGGTACTCTCAAGTGAGGAAGGTAGTTATGGCATGTCATTTGTGAGGATGAGATGAGAGCCATCCGTTAGGAAGGTGATTATGAGCTTGTCGACCTCACACCTGGGCGGAGTTGTAAACAGGTCAAGAGGGTCTTTCACAAGAAGGTGAATCTTGATGGCACAATGGATTTCTACAAGGCTCGCTTGCTGAACAAGGGGTTCTCACTGGTTGAGGGTGTGAATTTAACTGATACCTTGGCACTCAATGACCGTATGATTGTGGCTTGCACTCTATTTGGGCTTGTTTCTCGACACAATTAGGAGTTTCTTGATATGGATGTGAACAAAATTTTCCTCCACTACATCCTAGAGGCGGAGATCTACATGGTCCAGCCACCTAGCTTCAAGGTTTCTGACAAGGTTTGGCGCTTGCGCAAGGCCTTGCACAGCCTGAAATTTTCATCGCAATGATGGAACCAAGAGATCCCTAGCACACTAACACGTGTCGAAAACATGCTACTTGACGTCGGCCCATCCTTCTTTTTGAGATGGACAGCTGAGAGCTTCATAGCCATCATCGTCTATGTGGATGGCCTCCTGGTTGCATCACCTTTGATGGAGGCTGTGAAGGAGGTCAAGGCTGTTCTTCAGGATGCCTTCATCATGAAGGACCTTGGACTTGCAGCTATTTTCCTTGGGATGGAGATTGTACATGATCATTAGTGATGGAAACCGTTGCTAAATTAGGCACATTACGCCTGTGTTATCTGGGGTTGGTTTTTCACACCTCCTTGCTACAGTTTGCATAGCCTCCACCACCATCACACATGAGGAGCAGGATCCACTCAAGGTGGATGATGCAGCATAGTTGGAGGAGATGGTAGACGTGATCGTGTACGTGTGCCTTGCTGGCTCTCAGATTTACTTGGCCATGACCACACGGCCTGGGATTGCCTTTGCTATCAACCTCTTTGCATAGTTCTCATAATGTCCTGTAGCGAGAGCCCTTGACAGGGCTGTGTGAGTGGTGTGATCCGTGGTTTCCACATGTACCTCGGAATTTGACGGCACTGTTTGGTGGTAGTTGACAGCTATACAGACAATAAATAGGCCTTGAGCCCCGATGGATACAGTTGGAAAGGCAATGTGTTCCTGTTGGATGACACTTCTATGTTGTGTGGAAGCAGCAAGCAAGGCTCATCACAGGTTGAGTATGTTGTGTTGAGTGTTGGGGTTGCTGAGGTGCACATGTTTTTTCCTGCGTCAAGAAGACAACCCACTACATCTCCATGTTAGCCTCAATGACGGAGATCGACTATCGCTGTACAAGATCACACAACAAGTGACACTAAAATGTAATGTACTTTGTGTGTGCATGAAATTAACTTGAGTTCTGTACGGTGGCAAGAGCACTATGCTTGTCACGGTGTAGAACAATGGAAGGCATAAAATCTTGCTACTCACACTACAGACGGTGCCGCCACACTGAAAGTTCATGGTTACGATTCGTTCAATCGGTCTTTGGCCCTTGCTTCAGGGTGGCTGAGAGTTGCATGTGTGCGTATCCACTGTTGAGCATCTTGTTGTACACTTGTATCAATTTTGTACATGTATGGAGATTTGTATCATCAATTCATGGAGGAGAGTTGTGATATGAACCGTCCACATTTGGTTGTATCAGCTATTGTGACCACTCGGCCTTGTCCATGCTCATGCAAATCCCTGATGCAGACCCAACCGGTGCCGAAACAGTCGGGTGGTGGCCCCACCCACTAGAAGCAAACAAAAAAGCTGCCACGAAGTTCTGGGTACTTGTTCGGACACTCTATAGTTTTTTTTGTAGTGTCTAGATTTGTCTCGGTGGACTGGCTTTTGAGCTCAGTTTTCATGTTTTACATTCTGCATCCACCAGTTGTTGCTGGACCCACGCGATCATTTCATCCGGCTTGAGACTCTGCATCCGTAGGATCAAACTGTTGTACATATGGATCAATGAGCAGAGAGTTACAGCCATAAAATTGATTTTGGGCCAGTTTAAGGCAGATTGATACTCTCACGTGCATCCCCCACCGTGTGTCACGGCAGGTATTTACATAGTGTGGGTTTCAGTTTTCATTCCTCTTTGAAGAAATGGAGAAATCCCCCAAGTATTATTCTAAGTGATAAGGTATGTTGCATTGAACACAACGTGGAAAACAACTCTTGAAAAGGTTGAGAAACGACAAAGAAAATCTTGAAATGATTCAAGAGTTAAGAATGAAGGGAAAAAAAAATCAACACAAGTGTGGGGATATAGTCTCATCCACATGGGAACATAGAAATGCACAAGTCCAACCAATTGGTGGAGAATGGACAAACCCAGCTGCATGCTCCGAAACAACAGCTGGCTAGAACCGGACAGTCATAAAAGCTCCTCAGCTTTTCAAACAACATACTGTAAGAAGCATCAGGTGAAGAAATAGAAACTTGACGAATATGGGTCATGAACCAGTGATGATAACACCAGTGGGAAAATGGTCTCCGAAATCTTGTCACCGACAAAACTCTAGAGCTACTTCAACAGCTACTTCAACGGTTGATGCCGTTGAAGTAGCTGTCGAGCATCCCGCCATCTCAGTGAGTGAGTGGCGACAGCTTCGAAGGTCGCCGTGAATGACACACTAACACTCCTCCATGACCCGTAGATGCCAGTCACCACAAGCGAGCAAGGGTTATAGAATGACAGCAACGTCAACCAACAACAAAGGGAAAGGGACAAAGCCACACAAGAATGGTGGATGGAGAAAGAGAACAGCAAGAGCAATGCTTGAATTGCCCAAAATCGGAAATTTAAACAAGAAGTCCAATATTGCACACACAAGGTTGAACTTTCTGCTGCAAAGTGCTTTTTTGAAAAAGTTTGCACTCTGCTACCATGTTTCAACTCCCAAGACACAAACATCACCACGTGAAATATGCTTGCATACGAAATGATGCTCAATGTTAATGGGCTTTGTGCACGCGTGAAAAATGATATCACGCTCTACATTACAGCGCATGTTGGCATTGTGATAGTGGATGGTGATGTAACGGATGGGTTGGTGCAGCTGCTACATGAGAGGGAACAACCAGATGCTGTCACAAACCCCAGTCCCCAATGCAATATGCTCAGTCTCAGTCAAGCTCCTTTTTGTGCAAAATTGCGTGCCACTGTTCCATGAGAGAGCTGTTCCTCGGACAAGAAACATGTAATTGGATCAGCTACACGAATTGAGATCCTTGGCCAAATTACTGTCAGTATATCCATCAACACTCATAAATAGATGTGCTGGAGACCACAAACCCAAGCATGGAGTAGACAGTACATACCAGACAAATTGTAGTACAACTTCCAGGTGGAGCTGATGCTGTTGCTGTGAAAACTATGACAAGAACTTCAAAGAAAATGCAGCATCTGCGTGCATCGTATTCCTGAGGAATATAAGGGAGCAAATGACTCGGCGATACATCATGAAACTGACAGGCTCCCCCATATGAGCTCGTTCTGCTCATGTAAGAAGCCTCTACTCGGCAGGTGTCATAGATGGGGATGCAATGGGGACTCTGGCCGATAGATCAGCAGAACTCTCCCCCTACGTCCCGACATAACCAGCATGATGTACATGTAACATACCACGCCGGCAATCACGCTCAATCTGCATACACATTAAGATGCGAGCTGGATCAAGATTCTTCATTTTGTACAAATATTGAAGGAGATCCTTCACAACCTGGACTGCCTCAGGGTCAGGGGACACGATCAAGAGATATTCTATATAGACCAAGTCAATGAAAAAGGTTTCATATGGAGCACTTTTGAACAGAGCTGAGTTGACTGGACTGCGGTGATACCCTCTTTGCTCAAAGGTAGCGATGATCTCAAGGTTTCAACAACGGGAATATAGCATCACGCCTTACAAGGTCTTTAGAAGGTGCCAGACTCCATCTGTGCCATCCTTTGAAATTGAAGGCTGGACGACATAGATCTCTTCCTCAAGCTTGCCAAAAAAAGGCATTGTTCACTTCCATTTGGTAAAGCTCCCAATCAGGCAGAGCCACCTGACTCAACAAGGCCTTTGTGGTGGTGTACCTCCAGTAAGTGCAAAGGTGGCTATAAATTCCACACCGGGAACCTAGGAGATTTACTTGGCTGTAAGGCCTCAACCATTGGACCTCTTCCTCTTTAAAAACACCTTACGAGCTCATATGACCTTAGGACCAGGAAAGAACCTCGCTCCTAAAAGGCAACTAGTTCCTCTCACGTAGCTTGTTCCTAGAGGGTTACATCTATAGTGGAGTGAGCTTGTTCCAGCCCTGCAGATGTGGCCTAGCAGCCTGCTCCGCAGTGCGAGATCAGCACCTCAAGATTGGGTTACTCCTGCGAGCCTCGTGGTCATCTATACAGCTCAGTGGATTGCTCACTCGGTGTCCAAAAGCCCGACTCACAGTGTTCAGAGTGGCAAGCCTGGCATGAAGGGCCTTGGCCCGGGTGTCAAGGCAGACTATATTGAGGTGCATCAAGTGTTGGCTTTTAGGCCATCTGGCTCAGTTTCAGGTCCGCAAGAGCAAGTTCCAGAAAACTACAAAATTTCTACTCCGATCTTCAATCTGGCCACACCATGAGAAGGATCAGGTGGCAAAATGTCTTAGATCTAAGTTTAAGGCCGATCCAACGGTCGGATTGGGAGATATAAGATTTCAAATTTTGGGGTCATCGACCGCCAGTGTCTGGGTAACCATGGGCGATGGCTCTAGCCTTATCCTGAGAAAAGGATAAGCAAGAGGTCCAGGGTCAAGACCTGATAGGACAAATATCCAAAAAATTCTTTGATTCTTGGATTGTCCTGTTAGAGTGTGCTGACTAGGAGAAAGGTACCTCTCCTTACTTCTTTGGTGAGGTGAGATCCTTGTGCTAGCCATGAACGCATGGCGATTCTCCATAAGATTGTAGGTTATGTCACCACTAGGAGTATGCCATGAGAGTATTTTCTAGGTCTCTAATTCGTGTGTGATTGGCCAGCCTGATTGCTAGGCTGATTTCCTCTCTTGTGTGAGATTGTGGACTCTAGTGTGTGAGCCTTAACCTCCATGGCAAAGTGGTGTGGCTTGTGAGAGGGCTGGCTTGCCCAAACTCTAGCTCTATATGAGTAATTCAACAACCATTCTTCAGCACAAATGATGCCCTTTTAGTCCTACGTGCTCGCTGCTACAAGGCTACCTCTCTCCTCTAGATCATACACTTTGTATGAGAGTCAGAATATGCCAGTTCCAGCCAGCACAGGCCGTGACTTTGAGAGTGAAGGGTTAGGGTCAAACTGTCAAAATTTAATCATCAACCAATGGAACTTAAGTTTCACAAGACAAGCTTTCCAACAAGCCCAAGATTGCAAAGATCCAATGGTCCAATGCAGAGTCATGCTTAAAACGATGTCGGCCAGGGCTAGTCTCTTCTGTTTGAGTAAGAAAATCGCCTTGTAATGACAATAACTCTGTCGTTTCTTGCTTGAATTCAAAGCATAGCAACATGTGAATTAAAGTAGCTTTTCTAAGCTTTCCATTGGTGCAAAAATGTTTGCATTCCATCCGTACGTTTGGGAGAAACGCCGGTTCCAAGTTGGATGGTATGAGATGGAGTAGGAGCAGCAACACACCTGTTTTCAAAAGGGCATATCTTTGAAATCCACAGTTGATGACCCTGTTTATTGGCCCATCTAAATTTTTTTGAGCGGATTCTTCCAGTGGTGGACTTCGTTTTTCCAAATTCCCAGTCTGTTGGCCTCTACAGTCGATTTGTCTATTTGACAGACTTCTGGAAGAAACAGTAATAGAAGTAGGGATAGCGCTGCCACTCAAGGGTAGCGTTGAGCATCATCAAGGCTAAAAATGACAGCAGCAGGCGTCATGACAGCAGCCCAGCCCTTAGAGAGGCTGGAGGGATGCACAAAATTCACATTTTGGAAGATCCGTACCCGTCTTTTTTTTTAGGAGAGGGGCTTGTGAGAGGTGGTGAGCGGCAACAAGCCGGCTCCAGTTCCACAAGCAAAAGGTATCACCACAGCGCAGGTGGTGGTGGGGAAGACGTCACAAAAGGGTGCAGCAAATGCAAGCTCATCTGCAATTGCAACAGTGGTGTATGTGGAATAGAAAGAGGAGGACAAGTAGGCTTACAAGTTGCTTGTCAACACTATCTCCAACCCACATCTTCAGTACGTGAGTGACAAGGCTATTGCAAAGGAGGGGTGGGACGTGTTATGCAAGAAGTATGAGAGAAAGGATCCTGCATTCCTCATGCTTCTGGAGGAGAAGATGATGGCATTGTAAATGCAGGGTGGTAAAGTGATAGAGGCATACCTGGACAGGGGAAAGGATCTGGTGAAGCACCCGGAAGCGGCCGGGAACCCTGTGGAAGAGACGTGCTTCATCCTCCTCTTACTAAGGGGTCTCCCAATGAGCTATGACACGGTGCAAGAGAAGATGGATTACCAGCCAACTCTTGACCTCGACTTCATCTGCACACACTTGGTGCAGATGGAACTGCGTCGCAATGTAGCAAAGCTGAATGGCGGCAGTAGCAGTGAAACAACTTCTGTGGTCATGTGCTAACACAACCAGCACCAACAGCAGTCTGGGTAGCAGAGAGGCAAGAAGAAGGGCAAGTGTCGCTGCTGCCAGAAACAGGGGTAGTACAAGTAAGAGTGCTTCAAGTTCAAGAGGGACCAGAAGGAGTAGTAGCAGCAAAAGTAGCAAACTCCATTACAGTAGCAGTAGTCACAATAGTGTCAACAGTAGCAACAGTAAAGTAAGATCGGTTCGCACCACTTTGGTAACAAGAATGTGGCCAAGGAGGTGTGCGACCACCTCTTCATGGCAAATTCTGATATGTCGCAGGTGAAGAAGGTGGATCTGGCATGGTACAAGGACTCAGGATGTACCAAGAGCCCGATGCACCACAAAGATTGGTTTACACCGCTGCTCTCCATTTCCCCCCGACCTATTGTATTGGGTGATAATTGGGTGGTGTATGCTGAGGGGATTGGAATTGTGGAGATGTGGTTGGAGGCCCCGCGTGGTTATGAAGTAGGAGTGTTCTATGGCGTGTTGTATGTACACGATGTTGCATTCAACCTCCTCTTCGTCTCCTCTCTTACTAACACGTCATTTGCACATCATTTTCTTATGATGACTATGGCTACATCCTTGACAAGGACATAGGAGAGGAGTTGGCGAGGTCGGTGAAGGAAGGCGACATATACCGCTTACTGGGGGTGACCAAAATCCAACATGAGCAGATGTTGGCAGTGGTACAGGCAACAGATGGGGAAATCTGGCATGAGTGTTACGGCCATATCGGCATGCGCGCCTTGCAGCAGCTTCAAGCGGAGGAGATAGTGCATGACTTGTCCACTATCTCATACTTGGAGCAGTAGTTCTGCATTGGCTATTTGGAGGGGAAGCAACATCGCGAGATGTTCTCTGGAGTAGGGGAGTGTGCAAAGGAGGTGCTGGAGCTGGTTTTTTTCGGCTCAGTCGTATGCTCATGTTTTCGCTCGAGTTAATTTTAATAAACGCAAAAGATTGCTCACAGTCGTGCAATTTTTCCAACGATGTTTGCTGCCTCTTCTTGGGTAAGACCAAACTCGTCTATTAAACGTTGCAAACCAATTGCCTGCTCTAATACTTATGTGGCCCAATGGAGACCTAGAACTATGGAGGCTCTAGGTATTTTCTGACCTTCATTGATTATTTCAGCCGTTACACTATTGTGTTCTTCATTGCTTTCAAGGACTTGTGATTTGACAGGCTCAAGGAGTTCAAGGCAATGGGTGAGAACCATCTTAGCAAGAAAATCAAGGCGTTGCGGAGCAACCGCGGAGGACAGTACCTGAGCAAGGAGTTTGAGGACTACCTTGTAGCAGCTGGCATCAAGGCGCAACGTACCGTGCCATACTCACCGCAGCAGAACGGTGTAGCAGAATGCGCCAACTACACCATCGTTGAGTTGGCACGCTCCATGCTGCACGAGGCTCGGCTCACTTATGACTTCTGGGCCGAAGCCGTGGGCACTACGATATACATCAAGAATTGTAATCCAACCAAGGCACTGGAGTAGATGACAAAATATGATGCGTGGTTTGGCAAGAAGTCGAGTGTGGGTCACCTCCGTGCGTTTGGCAACTTGGAAAACATGCAGATGCCTAAGGAGAAGCGAAATAATTGGGATGCAAAGAGTGCACAAATTCTGATGATTGGCTATGACTTGTTAAGAAAACCATATCACCTCTACAAGAGGGATACCGGCCATGTCATCATCTTGAGGGATGTCATCTTCAACGAGAGTAATGTCATCGGCACCAACATCGTTTGTGAAGTGGCAGCAGAACTAGCAGATGACAAGGTCATGGGAGCAGACACTCTTCCTAACCCGGTCTCTCCTCATCCTTCCTGTACTATGATAGTGAGAGAACCACTCTATTCTCCCATTTCAGATGCAGCATCATCCAAAAAAGCAGAGGAATGTTGCAAAGTTTGCCTCTGTGCGCACTCTTCTCTCTTATGTAGCAGCTGAGGACTTCGAGATTCACCACATGGATATCAAGACACATTCCTGAACAGTGACTTGGTGGAGGAGATCTACATGGAGCAACCGGAGGGATTCGTTATGGATGGCGAGAAGCAATTGGTTTGCAAGCCGCAAAAGTCATTGTACGGCCTCAAGCAAGCACCGCATGTTTGGAACGAGAAGTTGGATGTCGTGCTGCAGTGCATGGGCATTAAGCGGAGCAAGTGTGACTACAGTGTCTATCGCTGGGAGCATGAGCATGAGATCCTCATCATCATTGTCTATATGGATGACATGCTCATTCTTTCCAATAACATGTCTGCACTGTAGGAGTTCAGGGAGGTGATACAGGATTGCTTCAAGATGTCTGATCTCGGTGAGGCATCATACTCCCTCACCATCCAGATCACGAGTGTTCACAAATCACACACTCTCTCTAAGTACAGCAGAGTCACTACATCAAGGATGCCCTGCAGTGGTTCAACATGGCAGAGGTCAAACTCATCGGCACGCCACTTGAGACGCGGCAGTACCTCGTGAGCTTCAGTGGAGAAGCAGATGCACCTGAGTGGCAAAAGTACCAGAGTGTCGTCGGCAGTCTCATGTAGCTGGTGGTGGCAACCAGGCTGGACCTCGCATAGGCTGTGAGCGCTGCAAGTCAGCACATGGCCAACCCTGGACCTGAGTACCAGAAGGAAGTGAAAAGGATCTTCCACTACCTTGTTGGAACCATCAACATCGGAATCACCTACAACGGCACCAACAACAGCATCATCGGCTATACAGACGTAGATTGGACTTCAAACCCTGAGCACAGCAAGTCCATCTATGGACATGTGTTTCTCATTAATATAGGCGCCATAAGCTGGTACAACAAGCTACAGGTGGTGTGGCCACCTCAAGCACATAAGTTGAGTACGTATCTCTTAGCTTTGGAGCAAAAGGAAGCAGATTTGCTCCAACGTCTTGTGGCAGAGATGAGTGGGAGTGCAACATTTCCTGTTCCTCTGTGCGTCTACAACCAAAGCGCAATCGCACTCGTGAAGAACCCTGAGCATCATGCACGTGCCAAGCACATTGACATCGCCTATCATTTCATGAGGCACATGGTGCAGGAGGGTACTATCAAGCTGGAGTTCACTCCAACCAGCAAGCAGGTCGCTGATTTCTCTACCAAGCCAGTGACCCGTGAGAAGCAGCAGTTTTGCATCAAGGCATGTGGACTCAGTCCACTCTGACTTCGGCAAAGTGGGAGACTGTTGGAAATTGGGTCAGCTGGCTCAGTTTCAGGTCCACAGGAGTAAGTTCCAGTCCTACCAAATTTCTACTCCGATCTTCAATCTGATCTCATCATTAGAAAGATCAGGTGGCAAACTATGTATAGTCTAAGTTCCAGGCCGATCCCATGGTCGGATTGGGAGATATAAGATTTTGAATTTCGGGGTCATCGACCGCCAATGTATGGGTAACCATGGGCGATGATTCCATGCCTAGCCTGAGAAAAGAAAAAGGCAAGAGGTCCAGGGTCAAGACCTGATGGTAAAAATGTCCAAAAAGGTCTTTGATTTTTGGACTCCATGGGATTGTGGGTTATGTGATCAGTAGGAGTGTGCCATGAGATTATGTTTTAGCTCTCTAGGTCGTGTGTGATCGGCGAGCCTGATTGCTAGGCTGATTTCCTCTCTTGTGTGAGATTGTGGACTCTAGTGTGTTAGCCTTAGCCTCCATGGCTAAGTGGTGTGGCGTGTGAGAGGGCTGACTTGTCCAAGCTCTAGCTCTATATGTACTCCATCATTTTGTGTGATTCAACAACCATTCTTGAGCATAGTTGATGCCCTTTCATTCCGACATGCTCGCTGCTCTAAGGCTACCTCTCTCCTCCAGATCCAACATCAAGCGTGTCCTGTTGTCCGCAAGTTGGTCTCACATGAATTTACTCTTGCTTGCGATGTCACAACTAGTCTTGTCATGGTCAGAATCATTCCGGAGGTGTGCAATTTGGCTACCCGGAGTTCTCCCTTCACAGCGCCTGATCCAGGTACGTTCATGGAGGTACACTCGGCTAACGATGCACAGCTTTGGCATGGTGCATGTAAAGATATGCTGAGAGTCATCCGTGTGCATGGTTTCTATGAGCTTGTAGTGAGAGCCATGTCCACTCGGAAGGTTAAGGAATCGTGTACGTCCGGTACGTAATAGATACCCCCAATTTTTAACTTATCACCAGGTTGCCCCCATTTTTTATCTTATGGCCAGGTCACCCCTACATTCTATCTTTTGGCTAGGCTGCACCTATAAATGGGGATGACCTGGGAATAACTCGCTGAAAATGAAGGCAATACAATCATGAATTTCCTGACGACTGGGCATTCTAGAGATAATGTGCGGAATATGTCAAATCAGGGACACCTGAAGATAATCCTCAGCATGGGGGCAGCGTGGAGATGGTCCAGAGAGAATGGGGGCAACTTGTAAGTCCGCCCCCTAACACATCGCAACGTGTCCACACCTCTGGTGTTGCCGCTGCGCACTCCGTCGAAGTATGCCCGAAGCATAGCACTTCTGGGAGCCATTATGCAAACCGTTTGCTTCCCACCTCGGTGCACCAAACCACATCCAACTTCAACAAACGACTACTGAACGCGGTTCAAACTCGATGGACCTCCTCGACGGAAGCCCCAGGATCACTCGATGTTTGAGTCTCAAACTACGAAACCGAGGAATGAGGCATGGCTTGTCATCTTCTGGTCGCATGGGCATTCCTTAAATTCCCACATAGTATGCGCCCAGACGACCCACGCGAGATTGTGGATTGCTACGGGCGCGCAACCCACATTGCTCCCACAATACTTTGGGATCACCAGCTCTAGCTGGGAGGCCTCCAAGGACCATCCGTCTCTGCGGTAGGGGGCAGACTCAAACCACCAAGACGCTTGATGCACGGAATCATGCGCCAGACAACAGGGCAGCAGAGATGTTGAAGTTGCAGAATAGACGCGCACACCTCTCTGATTGACTTGCTACCCTGTGGAACCCTTCTGCCCTGTGAGCAAATTCGCAAGGCCCTTCGTTACGAGTCATAACTTACGACCAAAGGACACGCTATTTTACGGACCGACTTCTTTGAGGCAATCCAATGAAGCATCACGGCTCGTGAACCTGACCTGCTTGCCTCCCTGCGCTATTGGATATAACGGCTATCAAGATGAATCTAAGCGGCGGAAAGTGGAATGGCTTGCTTTAAGCGATGAAATGTGGTGAGCTGACACTACAACCGAGGCTCGTTGTGGTCGAATGTATTTTCCGCAGCACCGTAAGGTTTCCCGAGCTGGTGGTGTGCTTCTGTTGAGTTGTCTACAGCAACCTCCAACTTCATTGGAAGAGTTCCTGACAGGTTCCCTTTCCTCCTTCAGAAATTTCATCTGGAGGCAAGCGAGTTCTCAACGCCTCTAGCTACTGCCAAGTTCTCATGGCGGAAGACGGCGAGTTCAACGGGCGGACGAAGTTGAGCGTCGACACTGGGAGACATCATGGCAATGAAGGCAAGTCGAATGGCTTGAATTTCCTTCACGGAAACAAACGTCTTCAGAGATCGTCGGATTGCCTCCATGATTTCAGGGCTTGGATTGTGTGGATGTATTCAACTGATGCAGATGTTTCCTTCGTCGATGCAGAGGAAAATCTTTTCAATGCTGTGAAGGCTGGCTGTCTGGAAGAGGTCCGCCGCCTGCTGTTCAGCGGGGCAAATGTGCACGCGCAGAACAGAATCGGAAGGACGCCGCACATGGTGGCTGCAGCAGAGGGACACGAAGGCGTTCTCTTGCAGCTTTTTGAAGTGGAAGTGAACAGCAAGGCTGTGGATCACAACGGCATTACAGCCATGTTTCTTGCGGCAGCCAACGGGCACACTTTTGTCGTGGAGATGCTGCTGGAGATGGGATGTCGATATCTCAAACAAGGACGACGAGATGGCACTGACATTTGCGTCAAGAAAGGGCACGTACGAAGTGGTGCGATTGCTCCTGAAAGCCGGTGCTACCGTGGACAGGGTGGATGAAAGTGGATAAACTTCGCTTCTCCATGCGGCAACGGAGGGTCATGAGAATGTGGCAGCGCTGCTGGTGAGGTACGGTGCAGATGCTCACTCTGCTTTGCAGTGGGCCCAATCCCACCACGGGCTACACCATTACTGCGCTGCAATTCTTGTCGCTGAAGGCGCGCTCGCTGGCTCCCAGAACACTGGAGGATATAATTGCTCCTCAGACCGTTCTGATAAGACAATCGTCAGTGCTGAAGGTGGAGCGGATGCATCGCAGGTGGGGCAAACTTCTGGACAAAAGGCTCTATAGGCCAAGTGGGTCTTTTGCAAAAAGGTGAAACCTGATGGTACACTCGATCGCTACAATGCCTACTGGACAGCCTAGGGGTTCTCACAAGTTGAGGGTGTGGACTTCACTTAAATGGTTGCACCCATTGGCCATGTGACCACTACTTCTGCCCTGTACATAGTTGCTGCTCACCATTACTGGGAGTTGCACCACATACATGTGAATAACTCACCCCTCCATGGAAGTTCCCATAGCACGTGTGGATTTCTTTCTTCATCATATGCTTCTAAAACATGCAGATCTAATAATAGATGCTCTGTAGGTTGATCGTGGTGAAAATTCACGCTTCTCGGAGTTGGTCAAGAAGTCCATCTGGTTACGGAGGAGGGTAGCAGTTTACGATGGTAATGTTGTTAAACGCCCTGTATTTTAAAACATTCACATTTTTCTGATCTCCTTTTTGACAGAAAGTACAAAGGTAGCATATGGTGGCGTGGATGGCCCGGTAAGCCCTTGACCAAGGTTTTTGTCCAGCAAATTCTTCAGCCCAGTTAGTTCGTGGTCGCTCATCCAATAGTTCCTATCGGCTTTCAGGCTGCAACCTTGCTTCAAGTCTGTCTCATTATCATTACTGTGTTGAGAAGGTGATTCCTGAGGCAATTATTCAGGAAAAATACCTTCAAACTCCTCAACAATGGTTACAAACTCCTCCGGGAAGATTGCAAAAGTCTTCAGAGTTGAGGCCGATAGGCCTGTTGAGCTTGTCACTTCAGCAGCAGCTCTTGTGCTCCCTTCTCTTGGTTCCACGTGGACCAGCCACACCTGAAATTTGTGTCACAAGTACCGTGTACCCACATCCAGAGACATTGGCATCATGCATCAAGTTGCAACTACTACAGCTTACTCTGCCGCATCCTCTTCTGTTCTTTTGCATAACCTTTGCATCGTGGATGCCTCGGTTGTAGGTAGGCCTTGCTTTCTGCTATTTATGTTGACATAAACTGTGTTGCTGCTCCACTCCAGCTGTGGATTGTTTCACTACAAAACATCTCGTCCAAGGATGCCTTTGTGGTTGCTCATTGGAAACGTTCTTCAGGCTGTTACATCAAGTAGCTCCCCACTTTGCATTTGGGGTTTTTCATTAATTAGACATATTTACATTTGTCCGTAGACAGCTCTTCTTTCAAAAACCCCTGGTTTTTCTTGCAAATCAAGCTTCTGAGCCATAAAAGCCCCTCCATCAATTAGTGCAAATATTATACTTATACTTCTTTTTTCTTACCCCCTTCATTGCACCTGTAGCAGCATCGTCGGTTGTTCGTCCTTGTAACCCTCAACAAAATTTGCAAACTCAAGAACCCTCGTCTGCGGCGTTGTAAGCCATTTGAATGGCTTACAACGCTTCAGTCGGCGCAGATCATTCTGATTGATTTGGAGCTTCACCATCTGCTCCTATCCTCTATTATTTGTGGACTCTGATTTCATCACCAAATCTCCTCCCCTTGGGCATTTTTCTGTCACTTGGAAACATTGCACGTAATTTTTCTTGGTTTTCTGCAAGTCCAGTACAACCATTGATTGTTCTGATTAGTTGTTGATCTACATCACACTGGAGGTCTCCGCAAGCTGAGTCTTTCCTCCATCACGACAAAAGTTGTGGATTGGGGTTCACTAGTTGTTGGATTCTTACATTTGAGCATTTTAGTAAGTGTCTTCGCTCTAGTCAGCTACAATGGTCATGTACAAAAGGTCACCTTGGATGCCAAATATTACATAACTCGTTGGATTTTGTGTTTGAGGCCAGTGTCAAAGTGGAAACACAGTTTTTTGGGGTGATTTCACTACTGGTGATGGCTTCATGGACATGTCATGTGTACTCAGTCACATTGGACTACTGATGCAGGCTGTCAATTGTGTACCATGCTTCGGTCTTCTTGTTCACTTAACCTGAACATACGAGACCAGCACATGCAAGTCTTTCTATCTCTCTTTTGGAGTCAGTGAGTATTTCTAAATCGAATTCACTTACTTGAGAGGAAAAACGCCTACAGTCTACAATATTATACGTGAGCCGTTAATTGGGCTCCACCAGTTTCTTGATCCAGTTGGATGTCCTTGAGATAATACCACCAACTCAATGCCTCATGAAACAAAAGCAATGCCATGAGGTCAATCTTCTTTTCATTGTTTTGGGCCCCAGCAACAGTGAAGTAAACTTCCAAACTTTTTATCCACATTCACATCGTTGGTCCTTTTGAGATTACAAGATCGAACGGCTTAGGAAGTGTCGGTGGATTTGGGGTTCACTTGAGAGTTGGCTGTTTCTCTCGATGATTACTACTTCCCCCGTGCGTGTATTCTATGAATCCTCCATCACCATAACTAGTTGGAGTGTAGATGGTTGTTTCGGCTTTTGAGTCACATCACCTTCTGGTACAGGTCCTCATTCATGTGAGATTTGTGTTTCATGCCTCCTCCCATCATGGCAGGTATTACCCTGAAGGTCAACAACAGAGGCAAGGGGATTGCCGAGCCCGAGTGGTCCATCACTAGATTGGCTGCCGGAGCTGTCGGCTTGCGTTGTTTGCCATGAAGCCACCACCGTTGCTACTTGGGTTGCCTGGAGAGTGTTGCAAGTCAATTTTTTCTCGTAACTGGGTACGCTCGCTCCTTTCACTGTGGTCATTGTGAGGTCTGTGAACTTCTACATGGTGGAGATTTGTAGAGGACTTGTGCAAGGTCATCACATGGGGTTGAAGCCATTGGTTTTCCCTCCAACACTGTTGTGCTCTGAACACCGTTAAAATCCAGAGGTCAATGTGTGGTGGGCCATGAATGTAAGGATTTAAAATCTCAAATGTAAATTTTTTAGGGATACGTGTACTTCACAGATGTATACGAGTCCCTAACGAACCCTCCCCCTCATTACACCCAGATCTTTAGGATTTTTATTTGTGCACGCACACTTGCTGAGCCCCGGGATCGTGGGGTCCAGAAGGTTCCCTTTCGGTGCATGGTAATCATGGACCCCCTATGAAAACCCACCACAAACCACCTCTGAAGAATGAAAAACCCCTCTGTATAAAGGGGTTTACGAAGTACAATGAGCGGACATATTTGTTCCCTTGTTTAAGGGGAAACATCAAATCTGAATTTCAAAAGACTATTTCCTGTGTCCTTGGCCTTGCCAAATACTTCTGTTAATTCATGGAAGGATATTCAACCCTGGTAGCACCACTAAACAGACTCATTTTGAAAGGCAAGTCCTGAGAATCGACACCTGATTACAAGAATTATGTTCTCAAATTCAAAGAACCTCTTTCTCCAGTATCTTTCTTAACTCTTCCAGATCCATCGCAACCTTGGGAGGTGTAATGTGAAATGGAAGTGGTAGTACTTAGAGTGATCATTATGTAAAATGGGCACAAAGTCGCGTTTGAGAGCAAAAATATCATTCCTGTTGAAACTTGATACATGATTGTTGACCAAAACTACCTTCTGTGGTACACAACTTCAAAATGATGTTTTTAGTTGAAGGGTGCAGAGGGAGGCATGGAATTCATGACTAACCACAACCCATTGGCATATTCAAACAGAAAAAGAACTGTCAAGATAACAGAAGCGTTGGAGCAAATAACTATGCCAAATGTTGCCTACATGGGAGTACTGGCTAGGGCGCATCAACGTAGCCGGTCCACAATACAAACATATTGTAGGGATGGAAGCAGCCACTGAAGAAATGTGAGTTTTTTAACATTGACTCTGTGGCAGAAAAGGCAGTGGATAATCCCATACCTTTGCTGCAACTACCTCAAGACATAATCTACTGCAATGGCTTTGTAAACAGGATCCACATAGGATACCGTGTGGATTATTGGCTTAAAAAACGTCATAATTTCAAAAGGCATGGATTGGTGGAAGTTACAGGAGTCTACTGGCAAGCATAGTAGTTTTTTGTGTTGGAATTGGGATATCTTTGAGCAAAGATCATCTCTCAGTTCCACGATCTGCCAGTGGCAGGGCATGTGGGACCGTGAAAGATGAGAAAAGCACTCTCGGACTAGTATTGGTGGCAAGGATGGAGTGGATTGATGTCTGTAAGTTTTGCATGATATGCAACCTATGTCTTTGGAAGAAGGCTAATCATCCAATAACTCTCCATTCCACGGGCTCTATGGAAGACCATAGCATGCACTTCAATGCTGGTATCTTGGACACGACCTGCGAACATGATCCACTTATATCTGTTGTCGATCTTCTGAAAGATATGGTATGTTTCATTCCCACAACCGTAATCATGAGTATTGAGGGTGTTTTGAATTACCACGGCCCTCCGTTGTGTATTATCTCTGGAAAAAGATGAAGAATTACTTAAGAAGAGAGTATGGTATTTTGACTACATTCCACCCTCAAATTAATGGGCAAACAGAGTGCATGAATTGTACTCCAAAATAGATCTTGTGCATGAACGTAAAATCTACCATGGATGACTACAAGGAATTCCTAGTTTTGGGTATGGATGATTGCGCATGTGTCATTTTTTTTTTTACTAGAGTGGATCGGGAAATTTCTCATCACGACACGCATCAGGCCAGTGGCATACCACTTGTTCTTCTTGTTGATTATGACAATACATGAAGTCTTTCATGTGAGCATAATGGTTCCAAAAAAATAAAAAATTTAACCACCATCGGCAATCCTCATTGCAAACGGCCACAACGAGGTTCTTTGCCTACTCCACCACTGAGGGCGTACACTCTGGTCATAGGTTGCTAGGGAATATCTCGTTCATTGGGTCGGTTTTGAACCTAACCACAACTCATGGGAGCCCGAACCTCTTTTTCTCACTGGAGTGGTCAACAAGTGCTAGAGCAAGTTGGCAGCTCGCATGGATAGGCATGTGGCAGGCGGCACCACCTGAATGCGTACATTGTGAACAGACTCCCTACCAGGTAGCATTCATTGACGGACACCATTGGAGGCTGGGGACGTTCGACATGGTTGCCACACGGACGCTCTTTCCTGAAAGGGGGAAGTTGATCGGCGTTCTGACTTGTACATTGCAGCTTAGGTGAAGACGTTCATTTAAGTGTTCATGTCTTAGTGGGTGATTAAATTTTGTTAGATTTCTTTCACAGTAATTATTCTCCACAATCACTCAATCATTTTGTTCATGAAAGAATACTGCTCATGTTGAGTGGGGAGGAATGTAGCGGGGTTGCCCCTCTCCCCTCACAAAATCAAGGAGCTTGCTGGCGGCCACCCCTGGCCACTACGAGGGCTGGTTGACAGCCAGCAACTTGCTAGCTGCCGGCCAGCTGGAAACCAGACGGCTGAATGGCCGGCAGTTGGTCAGGTGGCCGGATGGCTACCTGCCAGCCAGCCACCAGCCAAGAATTGACATGGTTTCTTGATTGGTGGCCGACTGGCCGCGAGGGCAATGAGGGCCTCGAGGGCGAGGCCAATGGCCTTGTGCCCTCCTACTCACTTACCCCTCCTCACCAATGAAGGCGAGTGAGGACTACGGGAGAGCGCACACAAGATAGAAAAAGAGAGGTATATAAGAGACCATGTAAAATCTCCACACGTGCTCCACAAGAAATGAATTTGTGCCTTTGCGCAAAAGAAAAACTGAAGTTTTCTTAGTACGAACTTTGAGTTTCAGAATAAAAAAAGCCGTGCGGTTTCACAAGCTGAGGTAAAATGCTTCTCCTTTGGGACACAGAATGAGAGGGCAATATTAGAAAGCGAATTAGATCAGATACCCATCAACTTCAAAGTGTGACTCTCATCCACCCAGCACTGGTGAAATAATACACTATTAGCCCAACCAGTCTTCATGCTTGTCGCGACATGCGTCCCCGCACGAGTAACAAGAAAAAAGTCATAGCCATCCGGCCGATGGATAGTCAGCGACAGAATTCACTGATTTGCCAGCCGTCAATTGATGGTTGTTTGATCAAGGGCTGGGGAGGTTGAAGATCAGTGATTTTCTGCTGGTCTTTGATCTTCCAGAGTCCATCCATTGAAAGGAGGAGCTTGAAATTCCAACCGCCACATTAGGGAAAAAGAAGATGAATACATCAGTTTTGAAGCAAAACCCTTTTTGTGAAGCATCAAACCTCAAACAAACCCATCTCCCAATAAACAAAAGGATTTTGGGGTTTGATTTTTGCGCGTGCACCTTCCAGACCCAGAGGTAGAAAGGCTTGGCAGGTTCCTTTTTAACACATGGGGAATCTTGAACTTCCTACAAACCCTGCACAAACCTCCCCTGTGAGTATCACCAATCCCTCCATTATGGGGTTTGTGATACTTGTGGGACAGGTGTATTTCATAGGTCAATGACGCATGACAAAGGGTCTCAACGTTCCCTCTTTTTTGTCCTTGTTACTGATCGAGAGGTAGGGATGAAAGTTGGATGGATGGGGTTTCTTTTTCTCGATTGTGGGGGAATGGATATTTTGTTTATGAAAACTGGGTAGAGCATGTAAATGTATGATGAGGGTTTATGAGAGTATAAAACGATGTGTACATGAAAAGAATCTGAAAGAAAAGGTGTAACTGAAGATAAATCTCATGGAAAAGGTGGACTATCAAAGACGCAAGTGTACTTTTTGAACAGGATATCACTTGTTGAGTAATACACTCCTTCAAACATATGCCTCATAAAGTTTTGGCTTGTACCCCCCCCCCCCTTCCTTTCACGTAAAATTTGTGTGAGGGGATAGTATGAGAGAGTGAATAGAAGGTAGTATGCAAAAGACATACA